>JH153760.1:162368-185936 GCA_000226015.1 Mnemiopsis leidyi | reverse complement strand
TAACTAAAGGATGAAACTCTACTCTGACTCTAAACTCAATGTGAATGTGTGTGTGATTCAATTATAAATAAATACTAACTGTACAAAATATAATACATGACATAAATTGGTAATACTAAATCGTCTCTTAACTATAATTTACAATGTAACAAATCTTCGTCATTCATGACTTTAAACTATAACTTCAATTGGCGAATCTTTACATCTTTGGTGTATATGAAACTCACTCTAGTGTAACTGCTGCTGGTAACCCGTACTTGTATTTGTATTTTTGTTATTTGTTTACACCTGTACCCAGGCTTTTACTGTTATACTGAAGGGGCTCCTGGAAGATTCTAGAACTTTTAACGGAGACCCTCTTCATTAAACCCTCAAAGTCAATCATCGTTTCCCACTTTTCTGGTCATTCGGCTAAGTCGACCGAAGAAGATTGCATAGGCAAATGCCCTTAGCGCACTCCTCTAGGATTGACGGATCAGGGTATCGAACCCCTGATCTTCTGCATAGAAAGTCAGGATAGATACCAGTACACCACCAACCCATGACATTGCCTGGCCCCGTTAACCTGTAACCAGGCGCTGCCCGGCCCTGTTTTGTGTTTACCAAGCACTGCCGCGGTTATAGACAACACGACGAGTGAGGACTACTGTACATAGGTCACAGGTAAGGCCCTGTTGGCTGCCTCTGGGCCGGGGACGTCGCGAGACAAACCTCAATCTTTTAGAACGAGCGATTAGAACCACGTGAACGGACCAATAGTGTTCATAGTGATGGTGACATCGATATTTATATTTTCATGTTGGGTCGCAGTAACGTTACGCGACCCAGGATCGGAACAAATTGGCAATTTACCTTTCTTATTTCATGCCAAATTAAATTCTTCAATGCAGGTAAAGTTTGTCGGACGTTGCCTGACCTGCAAGGCAAGGTAAAGTATGAAGTACGGCGCGACGTGATCGAGTTCAATTTCCGCATACGTACGTACGTTACTGTATTCACGCGCGCGCGGCTCAAATAGAGCGCATGCTTCTCTACAAATCAGTATAGGCGCCTTCAGTGTCCACAATGGGTAGATCTTTTCGCGTGGTAAAACTAGGGACGTCGCATCCGGTACTTGCCACTTGACACTAGGCAAGTGGAAATACCGCAGCTCATCTAATACTTGTTTTAGTTACAACAGTTTCTAGCTTTGTCCTACTAAAGTACTACATTATTGAGCACGACAGATTTCAGCTGCAATTTATTGGCGATGAATATGAAACTAACTTATCGAATTGATTGCCTTATTAAGGTAAACTTTAAAAATTAAAACATAAGTTTTCCAATAATAGATAAAATATGCTGAACGGACAAAACAAATTAAGTCTTCGTTCAATATCAAAGAAGCGATTAATACAACAGGCATTATCTATACGATTTCTTAGTTTACATCAATTCGGAAAAAAATATCGGAAAAACAATCGTCTGATACATAGCACACATAATACACAATTACGATAAATATACACACAAATTTATATACATCTCTTGAATCATATTGCAAATCATCGGCAATTAATCATTACCCGCTTGAATCATGATTTGTTATCGATTGAATAAAAACGTAAATTTGATTTCTTTTACAAAAAAGGCCTGAATTACATTAAGTCAAGTCCTGCTTGAGCTTTAAGTTCTGTTTTTCCTTCGAACGTTTATGGCACAGGCATAACACATACTCAGCATGCGAACACACACAAAACAGACTGGATGCGAGTCTCATGTCAGCACCAATTTCACTGGACTCCTCGACAATATTCAGACAAGTATGACGTCATACTTTGGTCATGACGTCATCATGTAGCGATGTGCTATCTGTAGGTGAGCATGAATGCCTCCACAATAGGCAATTCTAGAGACTTAACGGTCAATACTCCGTCCTGGGTATATGATATACAGTGCTTGTTGCTTGCATACATTGCTTATATGCATTCCTTCAAGTATACATTACTTGTATACATTGCTTGTTGCTAATATGTCTGTTTTTCTGTTGTTCAATCAAAATTTCACTGTTAAAATTGGAGAAGACTGGAGTCATCTCTTTCGAGTAATAGCCGAAGATTTATATTCTACAAACACAAACGAACGAACACACTTTTAATAAAAACATGAAAAATACGAACAAAGTTTACCTTGAAAGTAAAATCGCTCCACTCATCCTCACTGTTATTAACTGTGACTTGTTTAGTATGATTAGTTAGCCCCCTGCAGACAAGGGGATGGAGTGAGAAACTGTCGAAATTTTCTATGGAACTATCCGAAAATAATCAGAATGTTTGGAGTTTGGAAATGAAGTACTACACCCACGCCTACGAAGTACGAAGTTATTGAATAGATATTTGAATAAATAAAACGTACCTGACATTAATTTCCTTAATCTTATTTTCGTTGTTGTGTCCTGGGAAGCGTAAAGTAACTTCTGATCGCAGAAATTCCTGAAAGATAATCATTGTTTACAATTTATCAAACACGCTCTTGCGACTGGGCTCTGTAAAAGACATGGCTTAGAAACTATGTAAACTTATAGTGTCACAAAGTTTAATTGTTGTGTTATATAGTAACTGGAGGTGTAGGATTGTTATTTGCTGCGGAATGAGCACTGAGCAGCATCCAAGCGGCCACATTCCTTCTAACATATTTTCTGCTCTGAAATATCAGGAATTTGGACGGGTATGTAAGCTCAACCATATCATACTTATTAATTACACGTCGCCTATCAAAATCATTTACGAAATTACTTGCGAATTAGAAAGCAAGGTCCAGAAGGCGACAAATTAAATTTCACACCATATGTACTTTAATTCCTAATCTCATGACATCGGCAAGAACACACATTATGTACATAATGCGTGTTATATTAATTATATATATTATATACATAATGCTGCTGTCAGCTGACAGATTATGTACATAATGCTGCCAGCTGACAGACTAAAATGACATGTGTCATTCCCCTGTCCCTTTACTTCCAGCAAACATCGGTCAAAGATTCTGTTTCAAAGGCGCTATTAGCCACGCAGTGGTTTGTCGACCTACTAGACCCCCCCCCCCCCTCCATAGATAAGATCGGGAAGTCGTAACGCAGTGACAATTGTACTACAAACACGTAATAGTGTAACAGTTAATGTTACAACTTACAACACATAGTTGTACCGAACATGACAGTGTCTTTGTTCTTTTTAACTGCTCTGTGCTACTCAAAATTGTGTTTTCAGATTAATTTTCAGGGAATTGGCTGTGCAATACGCGAATAAAATTTCCTAAAATATTTTGCAGATTAATCTTTTTATCGTAGATAAGACAGCCATCACAATCAACTTTATACCAAATAAGCCAACATTTTACATTGATTTAGTTTTCTGTAATGTCTGTTTAACTTCGCTGGGAAAAGTGTTGGTGAAGCTGATGGAGGGTTTCTTTCCGCCGATATTCTACCGGTAAACACAAGATTTGATTTCGGCGAAGACGAAATCACAAACCGTACAGCGTAAAAAAGAGGTTTGAATTTAGCGTCATTAGCACGTAAACAGACAAACAGTTAACAGATGGCACACCCTACATGTGCCGTACCACACCCATGATAACGCCGTAAAATGCAGCCGACATATCGTCTTCGGCAGAGTGTCATGTCAATTTGCAGATATGGGTGTAGATTTAAATATCCTCCTATATCATAGATAAAATATCCCACAGCAACCAGTAACCAATGTCCAAGACCAATGTCCAAGACTTTTAACGGTTGTCGAATATTGACGATTGACACATAGTCTCTTAAACCAAAGTAAATTAAGGATATGAGACAATTATTTTGATCGTACATTTCAGATAGTTTGTACGTCAGACAGTTTTTTTTGGCACCATCAATCCCTCGAATCAAATTATAAGTTTATTTTAAGGGAATCGGTATATAAGCAGACAAAGTGGTTGTTTTAAAGAAATTAGTCGCGTGCCATGGCCCCTACCACCCATCAAACTATCAAAGATATATAATTATGGATAATTATGTAAGGTCACATGCCAAGAAACATTCTAACTGGCAAGACGGGGAATCGATATTTTAAAACACTCAGCAGGAGGTATTATATAATGTCGAGAATTTTTGACGTAACCTTTTAACGATCCGACAAATTGATTTTGGCGTAGCATACATTTTTGATATCGTTGGTTTTAACTAACTATAGTAGGAGGTAAACAAGACCATGCGCTAAGGGCATTTGCCTATGCAATATTCTTCGGTCGACTCAGCCGAATGACCGGGAAACCGCGATTGAGGGTTAAATGAGGAGGGTCTCCGTTAAAAGGTCTAGAATCTTCTAGAAGCCCCTTTAGTATAATTGTAAAAGCCTGGGTACAGGTGTAACAAAGAAAAAATAAAAAGATTCTAAGGTGAAAAATTGCTAACAAGCTCTATAACTACATACCTGAGTGGCGTTAAACTTGACGTAAAGAAACTGGTCATGTGATATGGTATGTTGGGAAACTCCGTCATCAGAGTACAATTCTCCGAAACTCTGTCCAGCTGAACTCAGATACACGTCTAGCACGTAGTCTCCTTTCTCGTTCCTGACCGGGTGTTAGTAGTTAGCTGAATAGCTTGGTGTTAGCAGGTTCCTGTAGACCGGGTGTTAGTAGTTAGCTGAGTAGCTTGGTGTTAGCTGGTTCCTGGAGACCGGGTGTTAGTAGTTAGCTGAGTAGCTTGGTGTTAGCTGGTTCCTGGAGACCGGGTGTTAGTAGTTAGCTGAGTAGCTTGGTGTTAGCTGGTTCCTGTAGACCGGGTGTTAGTAGTTAGCTGAGTAGTTTGGTCTTAGCTTGTTCCTGGAGACCGGGTGTTAGTAGTTAGCCGAGTAGTTTGGTCTTAGCTGGTTCCTGGAGACCGGGTGTAAGTAGTTAGCTGAATAGCTTGGTGTTGTAATGGAAAATTATGTCAAATTTGAAAATTGGACTCAGCATTAACTTTCAGTCTGCGGACTTTGGGATTGATTATTTTGACGGGATTACAAAGTAATAGTCAACATTTATGAAAGGTAATTAAACATAAGTAAAATCTAACGGAGACTGCGTATTTCACAATTAGATAAATAAAAAAGATAAAGTCGTTGTTACAGTTGTTTAAGACAGTACTCACATCTCCTTGGTAGTAGTGAAAGTGTTAAAGTGAGTAACGATGATGTGACCACCCCTAGCGTAGTATGTTTGTTTGTCGAGCGTGACGTTCTGCTCAGCATAACCTGGGCAATGGGCAGAGTTAACTTCACTCTTAAGTCTACAGGTATGTGTTTTTATGATATCAAACAAGCTGTGCACGCCGCCTCTCTACAACAACGACAGGGTCATTACACTCGGGATATTTACAGGCCGGATTTCTGGCTTGTCGCGCGTGGTATGGATTGGAGTCTACTATTGGACGATATTGCCGCGTAAGTTAAGGCATCATCATTTTAACCCTGCGACCAGCTGCTTGAACTATGGTATTTTAATCTCAACACAATATTTTATTTGCGTGTTTATAATACAACAATAAAATATATACAATAAAATATATACAATAAAATATATACCATGTATATATTGTGCACTGCGCACAATAAACGATTAACAAGTGTTGTACAAAGACGGCATGTTATAATTATATCGTACAAGCCTCTCACAAAATGTGATCAACCGTAACCTGTACCCTCACATGGTTACATGTACGAGGACTTTACACCAATCTTAAAACCGTGCGATGCATCAGCAGTTTAAGAGAAACTCACATATGTAAAAGAAAGTAGGTATTGTAGGCTAAAGTTTCCTCATAAACAAAAATTTAAATCTTCACACTTTATGTATGTGTTTTCGCAACCTGGTTCTCCACAACTCATTACTTATTCCAATTTGATTACTTATTTCGATGTAATTACTTATTCCGATGTAATTACCTGGTTCGGTAACTCCGTCAATAACATTGTTGGGATTGTAGTAGTCGTACCAGAGATCTTTAGGGAAATATACCTTGTGTGACGTCACTCCCTGAACACAGTAGTAATGAACAGTGACCAACCTCAGGAATCTTTCCAATTTTTACCAATTTTTTTTATATATCACAAAATTTATCTCCATAAATACATTTTCCAAGACCCAAACTGCTTCGCAAAATTATTTTCCCTTCGATCAACGAAACTTTGTAACAAAGAAGACTAACCGGTTGTAGAACTGGAGCTACCATGATGCCTGAGCCGAACATGAATTGATCTTGGATGGGAAGTGTGTTCACGTCGTCCAGATAGTCGAAAAATATGGGGGACACCACCGGCAAACCTGAACAGATTGAGTATGTAGAGTAGTGGGACAGAAAACCTGGACAGATTGAGTGTGTAGAGTAGTGGGACAGAAAACTGAATTAAAGAAACTTAGATTCCGTCGACGACTCATAGGTCGAAGATAAAGATAGATTTCTTGAGTTGAGGTAAGGATTTTTAACAGAGACTAACACAAACGGGGTAACAGGTAACTTCACTAAGTGTATATGCTTACCTACCATTAGTGTGAGCACTATAAAACAGATTTAAACATGATTACATCTAGTGTGAGCACTATAAAACAGATTCAAACATGATTACATCTAGTGTGAGCACTATAAAACAGATTTAAACATGATTACATCTAGTGTGAGCACTATTAAACAGATTTAAACATGATTACGTCTAGTGTGAGCACTATAAAACAGGGTGTACAATTATTACCTCTGGTGTGAGCACTATAAAACAGGGTGTACAATTATTACCTCTGGTGTGAGCACTATAAAACAGGGTGTACAATTATTACCTCTAGTGTGAGCACTGTAGAACAGGGTGTACAATTATTACCTCTGGTGTGGGCACTATAAACAGGGTGTACAATTATTACCTCTGGTGTGGGCACTATAAAAAAGAATTAGACATGATTACCTCTAGTGTGAGCACTATAGAACAGGGTGTACAAAGTAGGTAACATCCTGTATCTCATCTCCACTGCTTCCTTTATCCTAGCTACAGAGTCGTTACTGAACTTTAACATTTCTGTCTCCTGAAACAAGAATAGAATATTGCTATCCTCGTAAAGAAAAACGGAGGTTTTGGGACATTGGTCCATGAATCATGCCTAAAAACATTAGGTATTGATCTCACTTGAATTTGAACTCAAATAAAAACTCGAACGTTCAACTCAAAACACATCGAGTGATTTTAGTTAAGGAATCAAATAAGCCAATCTCTTCTATTCTGTTTAATGAACCAAATTACAGTAATTAATTTAGACCAAATTTCTTGAAGCTATGCCAACTCTCTTACACGACCACACAAAATCCATCCCAGAAAGTCGTACGGACACGCTTTGTGCTACACATAACTGCGCCAAAAATTCCACCACGAACATGAAATAGCCGAATTAGTGCGGTAAATTTCGTGGAGTAAATTTGGAATTAGTCCGTCTCATTTCCGGAGGATATAGAGAAAAGCTGGGGTTGGCTAAAGTTGGATTGTTGTAACATATCTGACTAAGGTGACGTCAAAGTGTGAGCAAAATTTGGCGATAAAAGAAAAGATTGCTGGAATTCAAATTTATCGAAGCACATTGTAGTGACAGCGCTGTTTTTTCCAAAATCTGATGCGCCATTAACATCCTTAAAACAACGTGGTTATTTTGTAGTTTCAGACGTAATATCTTATTTAAGAGTTTTTATCCCATCGGTAAACCAGATAAAAAATCTTACAACTATTTACTATCGGAGAGCGACTGCAAAGCATGAAATGGAAGGATAATGGACTTGATACTGAGGAATAAGGAAGTCTACTTAATCGTAAAGAAACTTAGTGAAATGCCAGTTTACAAAAATTGGTATTAACTTCAAAATTGAATTCAGAGAGAAGATTTTCTCTTGCTTATGTTCGAGCTAATGTATTGAAAATTAAGTAAGTAATATTACCACTGCAGGATATCGTTTGGCGAAAGGGTAAAAAGTCGCGAGTTGGTGCCACCTGACACACATTTCTTCCTCAGTAGATTGGTCATCTGAAGTAGTTATTTGACATAATTTGCTTACCCAGGTAGTGAGGGACTTCAGTGCTTGGCTTATAAGTAATTAAAAAATCAGTGACACTGAAACGAGATGTCGAGATATGTTTAAGTGTTCCTTTGTAACTTTGATTAAGACATTAAGTTACGATAAGTAACAATTCTAATGGTACTATTTAAAACTTACCGGCATTTACTCCACTTTTGTGTCCACAGATATTGGCCCCAACTAGCGGTATACCGTACATGTTATAGTTCAACATCGCTGGAGGGAGATTCAACTTTCAGTCAATAATTCCAGCCAATCAGGTGAAGCAACGTATCAATTTTTATCAAACATTTTATCGCCAAACCAAGCATTTCCTCCGAAAACTCAAATAGAACAAGAAAACGTAAGAGATAACATACCAACGATGGAATGAGCCATGTCCTCCCAAGTTGCCGCGTTCTCCTTGATGAAATGACCGGTGTGAACACCAGACCCTAAATAGGTGGATCTGCTGAGGAGGACAGCTCTTTTATCCGTAATAACGTTAGACATCGCTCTGTTGGGATAGACAGATCAATGATAATTACAATATTAGCTGAATTCTCCACCGTTAAGATAAGATAAAATAAATGAATGATTTTTATCTGTTAAAGCTGGTCACGGTTTATTTCTAACACACCGTTTCACAGTTGAAAATAAGATGAGCAGTAGAAAACGCCTAACATGCAATGTAATTATGACTTATGAGCGAACAGCTGACTACAATAAAGTTGATGTGATTTGTTTATGGTATGAAAGAAAGGAGAGTGGAAATAAGTCAAATAACTACGAACGCTTTGGTAACAGCGGAACTCCTCCAACCACAGATGTTGTGAACGTCGTAGTGTCGAAGGCCCCCGTGATGTCGAGCACTGGGACAGAGAGTCTTCGTCTGCAACCTCCGTACGTTTTCTGAACGTTTAGTGTTTTAATGCTTACAGTAAAACTGCAGAGTACAGTCAGTTCAAAACTTCCGGCCCTGTAAAAGTAACACTCAAACTTGCAGTACGTCAGTACATACTACACATTCGAACTATCATAAAAAATGACGCGACAGTAAATATAAAAAGAAAGAATCATGTCCAATTATTTACAGCGTGATGGTGTTACTTGTTATACCGGTCGAGTAAATCGTGTTACTTCACACTTACTCGTTATGTAACTAGATATTATTTCGTAATTAGTTGCCCACCCTGCGACTTACTCAATGAGTAAATAGAGTTATCATACGGATCCGTAGTGGAACAGCCCCCAACCGCTCCATTACTGACTGTAGTAGGTTCGTTCTCATCCAGCAACATTCCATCAAACTGTAGCTTAGATCTGAAGTTAGGTTTTTGATGATGTTCTTTGTTGGTTGATTGAAAAACTAAAAGACAACCAGGTGGTATCATATCATATGAACTTTGAGCTCATCAACCATAACTATACTATATGAGCTAAACGGCTCTGCACAGCAAACACATGAACACGATTCTGAACTGGTAAGTGATATATCTACATAAGTGATATCTACATAAGAAAACCTGTAGTCAGTGAGAATGTTTTCCAGCCATCCAGACGTGTCCGGATGGAAATAGTCCGGAATTACCGCGTCTCCTCCTAACACCTGTAACATAGTTTCCATGTTTTGTCAAATAGGACATTCCAGCTTTATTTTACTCCAGCTTTATTCTACTCCAGCTTTATTTTACTCCAGCTTTATTTTACTCCAGCTTTATTTTAATCCAGCTTTATTTTACTTCAGCTTTATTTTAATCCAGATTTATTCTACTCCAGCTTTATTTTACTCCAGCTTTATTTTACTCCAGCTTTATTTTAATCCAGATTTATTTTAATCCAGCTTTATTTTACTTCAGCTTTATTTTACTTCAGCTTTATTTTAATCCAGCTTTATTTTACTTCAGCTTTATTTTAATCCAGCTTTATTTTACTTCAGCTTTATTTTACTTCAGCTTTATTTTACTCCAGCTTTATTTTACTCCAGCTTTATTTTACTTCAGCTTTATTTTACTCCAGCTTTATTTTACTCCAGCTTTATTTTACTCCAGCTTTATTTTACTCCAGCTTTATTTTACTCCAGCTTTATTTTACTCGACTTTTCTCTACATTGCCTGCTTTAACGTATACCCAGTAGTGCTGGCACTCTTGGTGACGTCTCAATTATCATGTTATGTTCACAGATAGGAACAGAATATTTGCGGCACTAAAGATCGTTGCTCAGAGGTTGGAAATATGCTAGATAACGTGTAACCTAGGAACTCTAAACCGTCGACATGATAACCTATATTGAGATAAGGGGAGCTTGCTAATTTCTACATGTTTTCAAATGGAATGTGACATTTTTTGTAGTTGGTAAAATTCCACTCTAAAGTAGCAGTTTCAGGTTAATCCTGTTATCGATTATTTAAAAATCGGGAGAGAAAAGTCTAAACTATTATGTCGATTCAAGACGTTGTGCTTTATGGGTTGTTCGTGGTGCGCCTAAGGGAATTATTAAAAACAATTTGCACATAACACATGTGTATGATCTCGGATAAGTGAATTCTCTAGGACGAAAAATCGGCAGTTTGCTGATTGTGAAAAAATAGTGAAGTGACAAAGCCATAATATTTTCTTTGCAAATTTATCAATGAATGAAGGAGGAAGACTCAGAAGTGAAGTCCTTCAAGTGCAAAATTTCATGACTTACAAGCTAGGTTCATTTTTCACCTCTCATTGATAAACTTGACAAGTATTCAGGGGAGCAAGGTATATGACTGAAATAAATAATTCAGTGCTACCATGGTCCTACCCTTTTGTTTCTGAGACCCGCCGGAAAGAACATATTCGTTCAAAGTTCTGGGTTCTAGACTTATCTTGTTGAGATAAGAAATTATTGCAATCTGTAACGCTGGGCGATAAGAATGGAACAGATGAGTAAAGCCCTGGGAGTTTTAATCATTTTGTTCCAGCATTTTTATGACCATGGAATGATCTGTTCTGTACTAACCTATTTTTTGCGCAAGGTACCGAATAAGTTATAAAAAGTCATGCACAGAACTCAGAAAGTTCCCAAGGCGAACTCTAGCTCAAATCCTACGTTTTGAAATGACAATACAAATTACTAAATTGCCCTCTCAAAATTCAAATGTCGTGTTAGTTGTCAAACTTAGCTCTCCATTTAAATCTCAATTCTCACCAACCATATTTCATCTTCTGCGCAAAGTAAACTTACTTTTGCGACGATAGTTTTGTTGGAACTGTCTCTGACAAAGTTGGTAGCATCTTCTTCGTAGAGAGAGCTGTTCAACTGAAGTGGACACGAGTTATGATATCCGACGTAAACGTCCACGAGTGTATTAAAAACGTAAATATTTTCAATTGCAAAACCAGTCAATATCATACAGATTCGAATTCCGTCAAGTAGTCGAAACCTTCGAAAAGTAGGATTTTACGATAATTCACAGCTTCACAATAACAATTTCTTGTTTTTGCACTAAGTTTCGGGGTTTACACCGTCATTCCTATACATTGATTTTGGATAATATCGCACTCAAAAAGACAACCACGTACAAGGATGGCAGGTCGAGTATGAACGAGGAGCAGCTTGTTCTTCACGTGTAGATCAGACACAATATCCGATATGTTGGGGAACCTGGCAGTGTCCAATGAGAACTCCTGGTCGTTTTCCAGCGTCGACTTTCCAACCCACACCCCGTCCTGAAAATTCGCCGTGATTTGTACGATAGCTTTTTTATTCGCGGTTTTTTGTTCTAACTGTTCGTGTGATTAGGTGCTATGTTTTGCGCCTCTAAAGGATAATTGGGCCACTGTTGGATCAACTAATCAAGGAATTTAGATTAGGTCAACAAATTATCACCAAACGAAGGCCGAAATAATTACAATGTCACAGTTTTTCCCAAGAGATATAAAGGACTGGGTCGGATTTCAGTAGGTAATTATTAATTTTGCGATAACAGCTGCGGTATGCAAATTCGTTTTAGATTGATGTAATTACCAAAATCCTTGAAAATTCACTCAAATACACGCAAAATGTTTCAAAACGAAAAAGTCCACCATTGATCTCCTGCAGTACAAAACATACCAGTGGAATAGAAGATTTAACAATAGCTTGGATATCTTGGTCATTGTTGAAACTTTCACTCCCGAAGTGATAGCCAAGAGCCCACAGCGGAGGGAGAAACGGCTTCCCAATCTGAAAATATTTATCTTTAGGTAGGGCAATGGTTCCGAAGTATGCAAATATGTAATTTACTGATTTCATAATATAAATGGAATTTTTTATAAACAAACACTTTGCTTTTAACCCTCTTCGACTACTAAATTCGATATTCTATCAGTTAGAAACTGCTGTTATATAATAAATTCACTTAGTTATAATAAATTCACTTAGTTAGAAACTGTTGTTCAATAATAAATTCACTTAGTAAGATACTGATGCTCTATAATAAAGACACTTCAAAATCTATAGAGTACTCTGCATGCTCTTAAGTTTCGTTAAAAAGGTGCAAGCAAAAGCCTCGGGATTACGTAGTAAACTATCTTGCTATGTAGTCGAAAATGAGAATTTAGTAAACGTAGAATTGTTTCGTTTAACTAAGACAAGTTATCATTTTATTTCTAAAAACATGGTGAGTACTGAATAGCAAGTTTTTATGTAAATGGAGTTTGGTCACAGGTAAAAGGATTTTATCTTTTTAATATTCAAAATATGAAAAGTAAATTTTTGTACGTCACTTGGCAAAATATCAAATTGACATAATACGTCAAGCACGACCGTTTCCTGTGGCCCCTGATATGTCAGTATTTCCATCCTGACAAAGCATCTGTAATCTGTTTACTTTCCGGTTGTAACTTGACCACAAAACTGATAATCTTGAACTGTCTAGCAAAATTTTAGTGGCAGCTAAGCAACTTGGGTTTCCTAGTCAATATTCCTGTTTTAAACCAGAATTGTTTTTGAAGCAATTTTGATATCATGAAAGCGGTCACTGTTAATGGTTTTGCTTCACGTATTGGGGAAAAAATTTCACAAAACACTATTGCATTATCCATATTTCCTATTCCAAGCAATTTTATATTCGGGGCAAACTTCGCATCGATGCTAGGTGATATTAAACACGCTAAATCTAACTTTAAACTTCATATGATGTACATAACAATATAACTAGTTAAATGGGAACCAATAGGTTTGCGAGTCCAGACAATCAAATAAACAACTTCTCTAAGAGAATAACAGTAAGCAGTATTAAATACCCACTTTATCAGCAAACTGTCGCATCACTTCAGCAGGAGTTGGACCGAGAAAGATGTAAAAATCAAGAATACCACCGGTTGTACGGAATGTTATAGCAGGATACGGGTTCAGAATAACATCTGAAACGGTTGGTAGGTAAGTGACGCAATTGAGTGTAATGTTTGCCTCGATGTCACCTCTTTATCTTTGACACAAAAATTAAGTTCGGCAAGCTGCGACCAGTGAGTAACTGGATTACATAGTTATACCATATTTGGCATTAAGATAGGAGATAATGTGATCGTGTAAGTTACAAAAGCTGTCTAAGTTTTGGTTAATATGCATGGGGGGATATACCACCGGTCATCATACCAAGCTGTTTGATAGATGCACTGTCGAGCGGGTAACATGACTCAAGCAAACAATTGAAAAGCAAGGCTGGGTTAAGGAACCAGCAACCTCAAGTTGGGGATTAAAATCTGAATTCGGAAATAGTAGTCCATCAATTCCAGCCTTGTGCACACCTACCCATGGCATTCGAGTTTTGTAGGAAGAATCCGCTGGCATGACCATCCTTCTCGACGTGCAACAAGAAGGGGTGAGCACCGTGTCGCTTCTCCACAGAGGTAGCCCACACACTTTGGTAGTTAAACTCCATCGTGCGGAGTAACCCGTCCTTGTGATCACCACTCAGTCCATAGACGTTACTGAAAAGTGAGGTCTTAGTGTTGTCATTCAGAGCTAGTAATTAAATCATCTACTGTACCTAAAGGTTTCAACAGTCTGAGCACAAGCGATGACATGCCTTACCTAGATGACAGTGCCATGTTTAACTGTAAAAGTTGGTCGGAGAAGATAAAACCCTCTACGGTAGTGTTGAAGATCGTAGAAGTAGCCTCGTGTGTCCTTGACACGGAAAAACCAAACATCTCACGAGTTATACTGAGTATGTACTGCATCCGGTGCCCAGATACGTCATGATGAGAATTCATAGGAACCTGATTAGAACGAGGTGCAAATTCCGAAGCATTTTTACTGGGGTATCGCAAATTAATTGTTTGGATGCAAGAACCTGTTGCTTATCACCATAAAATAAACAAATTTTCCGGTCAAATTTCTAAACAAACATAATCAATTTAAATGTTGAAACAAACATAATCAATTTAAATGTTGAAAGGAGTTGTTTAATAACCTCATATCTATCCTCGTTTGGATTGAAAATCTTGACCCTCAATCTGCTATCAGTCTCATAAGAAATGATACACTTCAAAGACTTAGCTTCGTCTTTAAAAAGTGGATTTAACTTGTCTAATCGTTCTAAATCTAACTCCATTCCTGATTCCTTTACTGTGCTTGTTTCAAGCACACGGTATCCTGTGATGATTTCATATCAGTGTCTTATTTTAGATGCCAGATTTATGTTCCCTACAATTCTATGGCAACTCTTCAGCGTGTCCATTGTCTGTTGCAAAAATAAGGAATGGACGGCATTAAATAAAGCACTGAAGTTGATAGAGTGAACTTACTTTACTTTAATCTTGGTACCTATGAATATTTGAACTTAAATGTATATACCTCTGTGATTTGAAAATGGGTAAAAGCAGTTAGGAGAGCCAAGAGCAGTGGCATCCCAACATGCCCCTCTATTTAAACACTGTCTCCTCGATTTAGTAAGGTTTAACCCTGCATCTATTCTTTTATATTTCTCGACGGCCTCGCATTTCTGAAATGGTTCTATAAAAAACAAAAATAAGGGAATAAATTTCAAATTCTGACTGAGGCGATATTATGACCATTTTGTCGCATTAGAACAATATTTCTGAAGATTAAAAAGTTCAATTACTGATATCAAACTTTAGATTACCCTACCTCAGAAGAATACTTACTGCGAGAAGATCCTCTAAAGGTTTCCTGTGCTTCTCCACACTGGCATAGACTATCGTAAATATAGACAGAATGACTAACACTGGAAATATAGAGACACTCAACTTATGAAAGTCTTGAAAGAAGATATTTCTAAATGAAGACAATTTCTCACGACAGCCCATTAGATGGAAAGGAGGAAAGAGTTTTAAAAAGAAGGAAAAAAGATTTAATCAATTTATTCTGACTTTTCTAGTTACTTACAAGATGCAAGTACAATTGTAATTTTCTTTTCTTTTGTTAACTTATGAAACTTCTCTGTTAATCCTGGCTTTCTCCCACTTGAAGTAACGTTTTCAACCTGTTTGTCATATTGATCATGACAAATTATCTCCCAGAGATCATAACTATTTGTAAATCTGTTGTGCTATTTAGTCGAATTTCAAGCTTACTCGTGAATAAATGATTGAAATTTCAAATCTAGGACCACACTATGTTTTTTAAATAATTTAGATATAAAGGAGGAGCGTCTAAGTATTGGGGGTACTCCTAATTATTATCATATCAAAATATTCCCTCTGAAAAGAAAACTAAGCCAAGTTCAAGGATACTGGTAAAATATTTATGCATTACTTACATGTAAATTTGGCACATGATCAGGTTGTCCATCTGCATCCTCAGACTGTTCATCTTCAAAATTTGAATATGGTAAACTTGTTAACTGGTGTATATTCTCTCCCATGGTATCAAAATCACATTCCTGCATTGAATATATAATCATGTATGGATTTTTACCAAGTTAACAAGTTAACCTCTTCAGGCCAACAAAGACTAAAGATGGTTTCAATTGTTATGTTAAAATATACAGTCGTATTTATATTTGGATACCTCTTTATATGGAAATAAAAATTGTATATAACTTCACTCTTGGTCAATATTTTTTAATGAACTTTCAGAATTTGTTTTTTACATGTCTCTCAGATGATACATTCCAGTTTTTAAAAAATGTGACAGGCCATTTTGGACTGCTGTACAAAAGTGTGAAATGCATTTTAAAATTTCAAAATTGTCGAATTTTCTCCAGTCATCCTGAAAGTTGGTATGCATCATCTCTTAGTCAAAAAATTCTGAAAATCTTATCAACAAATGATATTTATTTATATTAATTTATTTATTTAGAACCCAAGTTATTACTGTTTTTAATGAGATAGAAAAGAAACTCTGAGGGTGTGCACCTAACCCTCTAAGCACAATTACATGACCTGGGAGCCTGCTATGAAAGAATTTATAAGCATTGTGCCACCAAACACTGGTAACAAAATCCAATTAAATCTTAATCCATTGCATTTTAAACCAATTAGCATATCTACATCTGCAGCCAAATTAGAAAAAATGATATATATTGTTACTGATGCGATTGTCCAGGTTATACCTCACTCAGCAACACTGGTTTGGGAAAAAGTACTGGTCAAGACAAAGTGTCTGTCTTTGGTGCTAAGTGAGGGTTATGTTAACAGCAATGCGAGTCTAGAATTTATTTAAAAGGCCAGAAATGCGTAAGAGCGCATGATTGCCATGACAGTAGGTTATCAACCTACAAAGTGAGGGCTCCCCTCTGGAGTGCTATATTGGTTTTTATCCGGCCCTGCACTCCACATCAGAGAATAATAATTTAAGGTATCATGGTATCTTCAAAATAATTTAACACTTAAAAATCAATTCACGGACATTCGTAGATTACTTCTGCAAGAATGAGGCCAAATTCAACATCTGAAACATTTATGTTTATACCTTTCACCTAACCAGGCGCTTAGGCCCCGCAAAAGGGCTCTGGTTAGAGCAATGTGCATTCTGCCTATTAATTCAAATAATATTATTATGAATTATTGTAATAGATATTTCTGTACTGTACCAGCCTTAAGCAGGGTTACAAAGCAAACAAACATACATATAAGATCTATTTATGGGGTGAAATCTGAGAAATTTTACATACATGGCTTCGCAGATGATCATAGTTATAGTTCATTTACCAGTAACAAGGAATATAAGACCATGACTTTTGAATTGCCAAAGTGCTTTGCTGATATAGATTTGTCTATGAGGAGCTTTGTATAGAGTTAAATCCTGGTAAAACAGTGTTAATTGTCTTTGGAAGTCAGGCTATGCTTGCTAAACTTCAACTTAACAGTGTGTTAGTCTGCCCTATCAGGTTAATGCCATTTCATAGGTGCAAAAAAGTTTTTTTACTCGTTGGACGATTTCAGAAATTTCGGCTGAAGTATTTTTTGGTTGGAAGCGATTTTTCTGTAGCCATGCATTTCTTGATCAAAACATCACAGGCAACATAATTTATCTTTTATGTGTTACAGGCAGTGGCATAACATTCTAGGTATAGCCAATATGGCGCCCCTCGGCAATGAAAATGCGTCCCTCAGTGGCGCCCCTGGTATATGCGCTTAGTGGGAGTAATTTGTGAAAATATGGCCGAAAAATCTAAGTAAAATGTGAAGTTATTAAACCAAAGATGCGATTTTGCTAGTCCGAAGTTAATATTGCAAAATTTTCCCATATTTTCGTGAAGATCTGGCGCCCCCATGATAGCGTAGCCGGGGTGGCTGGGGCATTGTTATGCCGCTGGTTACGGGATGCTACTTGTATATGTAAGAGTCCAGCTCTTTTGACAGGGCAACTTGATAAGGCCAATATTGATATATATAATCATATATATTGTAATTGTAATTAGAACATTTTTGCATCACAATATAATTTTAGACTAAATAATTTATCAATATAAGAAGCTGCTCATATGATGCAGGGTGCATCCAGCAAGAAATACATTCTTTTGATGGGGCACCCAACTAAAGCCAAATTTATAGAATATTGGTAATCATATTAAGACCAACTCAATGAATAATTTCAATCAAATCATAAATGTCACCACATTATTAATCCTACAGTAACCAATTATGCAAAAATGCTTCAGACTCAGTAGAAAAAGTATATTCCAATATCAATATCATCAAACTTTATATAAGAAGACTAACCAATTGACAAGCAATTTCAATCAAGTCATATTGTTCAAGTATAATAATAATATTACTTACGAAAATGCCCCAGATATTCCAAAAATAAAAACATCTCCAATGAGCTAATTAACCCATACAATAAATATTTAGACTGAAGCATCAGTTTCCAACCCATAAATACATAGTAGTAGTAGCTGTAGTAGTAGTAAAATCTTTTACAAGTACGAAATATCTCTTTACAAGAGCATCCTAGGTACTTTATAGATATCAGAACACGAAAAAAGATAAGAAAGCGCTATCTATTCATCTTCTAATTTTTTCCATTCAATATCTAAGGTCTTCAAAGTCGGTAATATTCCTGAGTGGTATGCCAAAATCTCAAATCGTTTCTTAAGACATCTAATAAGTTTAAAGGAGGTCTTCCCCTTCTTCCAACCATAAAATTGTCTGCATTAATAGCAAATAACATGGAAAGATATGCAGGAGAGTCCTCTTGACCTCTTAGGATATGTCCAAGCATTCTCCAACGAAAGTTTGATACTTTTACAGATATATATATATATATATATATAAATACACTAAAACCTGCATAGCCGTGGGGCCAAAACCGGGTCACCTAAAAAGGACCGGACACTATTCTAAATGAGCTAGCGGGATAAAACGGTAAAATAGAAAAATCTAAAAAAGCTTCAATAATGAAACACAGATCAAGTTGAATAATCTTTCACAGAAATAGACAACCGGTTTCCAATTTCGAGATGTTACATAAAGATGTTAAATGTCGTAATCTCGTCCTCAGGTCCTTCTCGAAAGACTTACTTGTTACTCCTCAATGAATTTGTTGTATTTGTAGTGTTGTAATAGTTAAAAACTAAAAAATAGACAAACAAAAAAGATAACAATAATATAGGAATATATTAACTATAAAGTAAGGGTCCTACCATCGATGGCTATGGTAGGCAAGCTAATGCTGCTCAACGGAAAATGTACGACCTTATCAGATCGTAATGTAATTGGAAAGTGATAAGTTGATATCTGAGTTAAGATGAATAATGATTATATATTGTATATCAACCGTGATATCACTACAACTAAATTAAGGTTTCTATTCACCTTGTAGCAATGACATGAAGAACTGACTGCGCTAGGAGATCGGAGAAGAAAGAAAAGTACTGCAGAAGATAGAGCCTAGTCCAGTGTAAGACCGATGGCAGAATCTAGCAGAAGACAAGTAAAGCAGAAGGCAGAGTCTAGCCCAGAAGGAGGCAGAAGGCAGAGCCTAGCTGAGAAGAACCACAGGGGATAGCAGAGGCAGGTCCTAGTGGTAAGTAATTTAGGTGAAATTTATCATTTGATGACTTTGGTAATTTAGGAATCCGATCGATGTGTTTTAGAGTTTTAGTTAGTTAGAAAGTTTATGTATTTAGTTAGGAGTAGTCTTTCTTTCTTAGATTTGTTTACTTGTGTTTATTGTTACTGTAGTTGTTGTGTGTTCAGGTTCTGTTTTATTGGGAGTTTGAATTTGGGAGAAAGTAGAAGATAACGGGACAAGGGAAAAGTTAGTGTTAAAGGAAAGTTGTACAGTGGTCAGAGCAGGAGTTACAAGTACGGGTTACCAGCAGCAGTTACACTAGAGTGAGTTTCATATACACCAAAGATGTAAAGATTCACCAATTGAAGTTATAGTTTAAAGTCATGAATGACGAAGATTTGTTACATTGTAAATTATAGTTAAGAGACGATTTAGTATTACCAATTTATGTCATGTATTATATTTTGTACAGTTAGTATTTATTTATAATTGAATCACACACACATTCACATTGAGTTTAGAGTCAGAGTAGAGTTTCATCCTTTAGTTAGTTCAGTTAGTTCGTGTTCACTTTAGTTCAGTAGTAGTAGTCTTCGGTAGTAGTTAGTAGTTTCTAGTGTAGTAGTGTGTTATTCTTTTACGTGAGTTTGTATTTAGTATTTTTCTATTTATTGTATAATGATTTTCTGATTACAGTTTATGTCTCAAGATCAAAGTGTATTATTTCTGACCACCACTGAAGTTTCCCATATAACAGAAAAAAGAAGTCACCACAACCAGCCAACCGACACTGCCAGACTGCCTTCAGGCCAGCTTTAGTCAACTCTGTACAGTGTCCTGTGTGTTTTCTTTGCGGTATGAGGCCAACCAGCACAGTTCTCATCTTTCGTCTGGTTGCAACCCTTCAGTGACAAGTGAAGGACTAAATCAGGCCAAAAAACTTGAAACTAGGTCAAACTGAAAAAGGCTGGCAAGGAAAAAAGAGAGAAACCTCAACGGGCGATGCGCGTCTAGAATTTCTTCGAAATTCATGTCGCCAGGCCAGAAATGCGTGACAGCGCGTGATGGCCGCGACAGTAGGTTATCAACCTACAATAACGAAACGCGAGGAGAGCAGAAAACTGCGAGCCGCGCGCGGGTCGGGTAACACCTCGACAACCGCGACAGTAGGTTATCAACCTACAAAGAGAAACCTTGAATGAGGAAAAATTGAACATCCGCGCGCACCCTCCCGTCATTATATTCTCCTTTATTCGCTTCGAATGAGAGTCGGACAAATAAGGGTCGGACAAAGTCAGACAAAAGGAAAAAGTTATCAAAGCAAGAATGTCAAAATAAACAATTATCATGTCAAGGCAGAAGATGTTGTAGGTTGATAACTTCTGTCGCGGCCATCACGCGCTGCGCTCTCACGCATTTCTGGCCTGGCGATTGATTTCGAAGAAATTAACTAGACGCGCATCGTCCGTTGTCTGACTTCGTCCGACCCTCATTCGAAGCGAATAGAGGGAATAAAATGAAAGAAGGGTGCGCTGCCGTACAAATCGTCCGTTGAAGAAGATGTGATGTTTTAATTCAATTATCTAGATCAAGATTTTTTATACTTTTATTTTCGAACTTATTTTTAAGTCTTCAAAACGTTGTCTGACTTTGTCCGACCCTCATTCGAAGCGAATAGAGGAAAATAAAATTACGGGAGGGTGCGCGCTGCTGTACAATCAAAACGATTCAGCTTATATTTAAAAATTGTGTTAAATTGAAGAATATTTTTGATTAATTTTTAATGCTATCTTAAATATATATGTGTGCCGCATGGACGCATGATTGATGATGCCGCGCCGTGCCCCGTGCTCTAACCAAAACCCTTATGCGTGCGTCCGGGCCTCATCGCGCGCGCTCTATTCTGGTGGCAATAAAAGACTAGATGGCTTATGAAGCGGCGTAGCGCCGCGTAAGTACCTGGTTAGGTGAACGCCTGCATTGCAGAATCTTGTGTTCTGGTGGACAGGTGCGCGCGTTATTAAATCGTGCGCACACAACGTTGGGCCAACCCGCATGTTTGCGTGTGTGGGAGGCTATTCGGTGTGGGTTAGTTTTGTCAGACGTTGTCTGCGTCTGACCTGCTGCCGCGAAGCGGCAGCCCCCCCGCGCGCGAAGCAAGGTTAGTTGCACAAAAGAAACAAGAATTGCGGCTGCTTTCATTGTGTCAGGCGACCGCTGAATTTTCCTATCTTGCCGTAGCTTATTGTCAATAAACCTCGAGGAATGTGGAATCAAATACGCAACCTCGTACCAGACGTAATTTCGGTTAGTTGTTCCGCACGTGTAAAATCAGACGCGCGAATTCACTGTTCACGCAGCTGTTCGATGCAGCCACGATTAAAAAATTCTACGCTGCACGCGCAAAGTTTAGACACAATTGCGCGTTCTATTTTCTGTTTTCATCGTTTATTTCAAATATCTTAACTCGACGTCATGCATTGTTTGACTTTGTCCGACCCTCATTCGAGAATAAAATGACGGGAGGGTGCGCGCTGCTGTACAACGTCATGCAGAGCTGAGTTATTAACTCAGGACGTACGGACGGACGCTTTTTGAGCTAATTATCCAAATTTACGCTGTCGATCGCCAACTCTTGTTATGTACTTTTTGTGCACATGCACAAAACGTATCAAAACAATTTTTCCGTTTGGGCCCTTTGGCCCAAATGGCAAGATACGGGAAAACATTCTAAAGAACAATCAGCAGGAACATGGCGGGGAATGTCTAGATATCACTGGAAAGTAATAGTACATTGGTCTAACTGGTGTTGGTAGGCTACACATGGGAGGAAATGGAAGAAGATGGCAGGTTATCATAGGAGAAAGCTGGAGATGTTGTTTGGCAGACATTAGGGTGTAGGTGGGGGAAGCGTATCGTGTTGCATGTGTGGCTTGGCAGGCTTGCTAGATGGGTTTCGTATTTCTTTGAAGGGAAGAATTAGATGCTTGTATGTTGTAGGTCAAATGTCCTGTCCAGAGCCTCATCGAATCCACGAAAAGAATATGTCGCGAACAACAGTGAAATGAGTGTTGGCTATGACAAATTTTTCACCTGTTTGTCATCAAGAAAAACAAGTATTTTTTAGAAAAACAAGTATTTTTATTTACAGCATTTAAGATCAAACAATATTGTATTTCATTTACAACCCTTCTCACATGCACCTACACCCTAATGTCTGCCAAACAACATCTCCAGCTTTCTCCTATGATAACCTGCCATCTTCTTCCATTTCCTCCCATGTGTAGCCTACCAACACCAGTTAGACCAATGTACTATTACTTTCCAGTGATATCTAGACATTCCCCGCCATGTTCCTGCTGATTGTTCTTTAGAATGTTTTCCCGTATCTTGCTATTTGGGCCAAAGGGCCCAAACGGAAAAATTGTTTTGATACGTTTTGTGCATGTGCACAAAAAGTACATAACAAGAGTTGGCGATCGACAGCGTAAATTTGGATAATTAGCTCAAAAAGCGTCCGTCCGTACGTCCTGAGTTAATAACTCAGCTCTGCATGACGTTAAGTTTTTCTTCGGCCACTGGCGGTGACACACGAAGCTCATTATCCCTTGCACTGCGAGCACTTGGTATATGCTGTTGTGCTCGCGGGGCAAGTGCCCGCTCATCGAGGTCGAGCCCGATCGAAAATTCAAGTCTAAGATAAGCCAATTACTGCAACCTTGAAGTTGATTTGATAGCAAAGTTCGTATCACGGTCTTGGCGCACGCTGAGACGAACGCTGTGTCCCGTAGGTAACTATAGGACTAGGTGTGTTCTTCTCTGCGAATGTCCCCCGATGAGCGGGTATCCTTTTGTCTACTTGTTGTGTTGAGGTTTCGAAACTCTTTATTATATGAATATTCTTAAAATATCATGCTCGATTACAATGTTGAAAATTGTAAACTTGAGAAAATAATGTGTTAATAAATTTAATTTTATGTAAAAGACAATTCATAGAGCGGCCTCATGCTATGCCGAGCGTGCGCGTGCGTCC
>JH153760.1:132347-162358 GCA_000226015.1 Mnemiopsis leidyi | reverse complement strand
TGAACGTGGCGGTAACTTGATCTTCATGAGTGTCACACGTTGCAGTTCCATATAAATGCCCCTACTTAAAGTCTCTAACACTGTCATCAGAAGTTTCGACCGGAAACAACCACCCCAACCCTCAGCTAGCAGTAGCAATTGCTAAAATTATCTTTCAGGACTCAGGTCACAGTCACGTTAGGTGTAGTTGGGTTATCATATGTCTTACTCTTAGGTCTCGTATAATCCAGTGTGCCAAAAATGCGCCAAAAACGCTGCGCGCCATAAGCGCGCAACATATTTAGCGCTGAAATACTAGACTTTACTTAGCTTAATGTCGTATGTCGATTGCACTCAAAAGAACCTACTTAATCAAAATAAATATCTACTTTGTACTTGGTCAGAATTATTCGTCTTTGTCGTCAAAGGCTGTGCCAGGCCCTATCATCTGCAGGCTGGACCTTGAGCAGGTTGAACTGGTGGGGTGACCCTCAAAGTTGACAGACAGAGTAAAAAGGGACTCGATCGTTATGTTTTTATCGGTTAATACATCATTTATTATCCGATAAATCAGTTCTGAACCTCAAAGTAATGCACAATTCTATTAAGAAAGCGAAAATTTTGGTCAGAACGATTTTTGATTAACATAGGAGCCCTACCGCCATACAATTTTCTTGCAGTGGTGTGCTATTTGCTATATATCTTAGACTTCATCTTGACAGTTCATTGGACTTCAGTACTCAGATAAAATCTCAAAAATGAACTTGCTTAAGGAACATTGCTGAAATGAAATCTCTTTTGTCTATTAAGTAAATACAGCTGCTTGTTCAATCAATGCGATAATCATATCTTCACTGGACTATCACTATACACTTAATTTTTGAGCCAGCTGTTTGTATTTGATACACCTGTACCCAGGCTTTTACAGCTATACTAAAGGGGCTCCAGGAAGATTTTAATAGATCTTTTATTGGAGACCCTCCTCATTAAACTTTCAATCACGTTTTCCCAGTCATTCGGCTGAGTCGACTGAAGAAGATTGCATAGGCAAATGCCCTTAGCGCACACCTTTAGGATTGGTGGATCTGGGAAATGCGATACCACTACACCACCAACCCATTAATATATATAATACCGATTGGTTTCGATCCACCAACTTCTTGATCTAAGTCACACTCCTTAACCATTCGGCAATTATGACATCTAGCACTTAAGGACTGCTAGATGTCATAATATCGTCCTCAGGTCCTTGAAGACAACAATTTTTTGTATTTGAAGTGTTGAAATGGTTAAAAACAATGAAATAAACGTTATTTGAATTGTCCATGGTATGTTGACTAATGACCCTTAATATCATTAGGATGACCACCCTATTGGACCACCCTGATTTGACTCCAGAACAGAGGAAAAACCTAATCCTCAATTATCTCCCTCCAGACATTGATGAGGAATATCTGAAGACCTTGTTTTCTAGATTAGGTGCTGTGGAGTATGTGAGAATAATAAGGGACAAAGCAACTCAGAGAAGTATGGGTTATGCCTTTGCTAAATACTTTGAAACTGATCCTGCAGATAGAGCTGTGCAAGAATTTGATGGTCTGCAAATTGGGGAGAAGATCATGCGTGTCAATTATGCCAGACCACCATCGGAGAAAATAAAGAACACCAATATCTATATTGCCAACTTTCCTACTCATTTGGTTGAAGCTGATATCACCAAAATGTGCCATGAGTACGGACGTATCATCTCATATAAGCTCCTTCTAGATGCCAATAGTCAAAGTCGTGGAATTGCTTTCTGTCGTTATGATACCAATGAAGAAGCACTTCGTGCCATTGAAGGCCTAAATGGAAAAGTGCCAACTGGTGGAAGTCTTCCCCTGCAGGTCAAGCTTGCTGATAAGCCTTCAGAAAAGTATCAGAAGATAGAAAGCCAAACCAATCACATATTCACCATAAATCAATCTCTAAGAGACAATCTGAATGGTGCATATCCTCAACTTCAACAGAATTTTCATCCTCTGATGACAACTCATCCATCTGGTGGACATCGAAGTCTTATCTTTGCCAGAGATCATCCTCTGTCTGGCCATTTTTCTCCTATCCAAAATACTATCCCTCCTCAACTACAAGAAATCGCTAGATCTGCGTATTCTCCACTTCAAGGATGGTGTTTATATCTTTGTAACCTGGCACCCAACATGAATGAACATGGCTTGTACAAACTTGTTGCACCGTTTGGTGCCATCAGCAGTGTAAAGTGTATGTCAAATCCTGATGGTACTTGCAAGGGAATTGCTTTTGTTAACATGCCCCATTATGAGGAAGCTGCACTCACTATCAAAGCTTTAAATGGCACCGCAGTTCATGGCAATCTTATTCAAGTGGAGTTCAAGAAGAATTCCCTTAAAGCTCGACAGAACTAGTTAACTTATGCCAAGTATGTAAGCTGTTTATCCCTTCTGAATTCTAAAAGTTCATTCTCATTTCTGAATGTTATATTTTTTTAAGAGCAGCATCTTTTATAATCACATCTGATCATGATGTTGCTTTCAGGCTTGCTGTCCATGCTCTGGTGAATGTAACAACAACTCAGTCTCAATTTCAGCGGTATTGTGTTTACTAATTTTAGCTTTTCAATTTCCTACATGATTCAATTTAAAACTTTGTAAACTTTAGCTTGTCTGTTAATGGGTGGTTTAATCAGCTATACATGTCAGTGCGCCATCAAGTTTGTTCATACATAGGTCAATTTTTGGAACTACAAAAAATAAGAAGTCACATGATCAATATCTTTTCAAAATAAGTATTTGGTATTCAGTTGAAGAGTCTGTAAAAGGCATTGGTCTGCTTTTATAGAAAGGTCTTTTCTTGCTTTGTTGTTTAGGAATAACCGTTAGGCCAAGGGCTGGGCAATTTAAATTAAGTTTCATAATTGGTTTGTTTTATCAGTTCAGCATCTGATGATACCTATAAAATAATTTAAGTCTAGTTTTAGCTTTCATAACCATAATTGTCAGAAAAGTTATTTAACTGAATTAACTTGAAATTTTACAAATTGCAATTGTTAATTTTGGGATAGTGGTCGTAATTTTACCATCCAATGATGATTTTGTAATTTTCTATCAATTTTCACAAGTTTTTATAAATGCTTGCCAAATAGTTTTGTTGGCAATCTTCTACCCATCAATGAAAGATGAAATTTTGCATTCTTATAATTGTACTGAACATGATAACAGCATTTCCATTGTTCACACTTGAGTTGATCCATATTTTTCTGTTTACGGCTACAAAATTACATCAGCTTAATAGTTGTTGATATGATTTAGACGTTTTATAGTGCATGTCGATGATGAAAATGGTTTGTTAAGCTGTTTTGCATATTTGCTTATAAGTTATGGAGCCGTGCCATTAGACTAATAATTTAGATATCAAGACCAGAGTTAAATTGTATCTTTCTAATTGGCTTAGATTAAGTACAGAGGGCATCAGTATTTAAAAATGTTAGACTAGCATGGGCAGTTTTGATTCTAGCTTTAACAAAGTGGCATAATTGAAATTTCATGATGAGTAGTTAGCCTCGAAAATGTTGGATAGTTGAACTCGTTATTGTGTCATTCCTTTAAAGTGGCTGATGTAAGGCATCAAATGCTATTTGCAGTCAGTATGTCGAAATTTGCTTCTTTTGTATGATGATGATTATCTTCTGTTGTTCTTGTTAATTTTTCAAGTTCTTTAGCCATGTATTACAAAGGTGTGTTCAAATGGTAGAACTTATTTTGGTGAAAAGTATTTAGATTGTAATAAGTTTAATCAACTTAACAAATTTTTACTTTTTTATCATTTTTAATTTTAAATTGTAATATTTTGTTGGTGCTTTTGAAAGGAGGTTTATTGTATTTAATTCAGCTTTTCATTTATGATGCTTGGTGCAATTTATGGAGGGACTTTTAGAGCAGACTTGATACTATTCTGTACTTCACTGATCACTTGTAAAAGAGGAGTCAAATTTACCAATGGTTGTATAGACAGCTCTTTCAGTATTTTCTGCATTGGGAATAATATTTTTCTTTCAATAATGAGTTCACAGAGTATGTGATCAAATTATTTTTGATTGTCTTAACCAAAATGGTCAAAGTTGAAGTCTGAAAAGTTTTCAATGACCTTGAGGAAGTTCCCTCTATGTTTTGCTCCAATCTATAAAAATATTGCTACACGAATTGTTGTTGATTAAGTTATGCTATCTCAAAATATTGATCTTCAGAGTCCTATGTCTTAGTTCTACAATTAAAACATTATTGTTTCGAGGAGAACTTTGACGATTAATGGACATTATAATATACTATCTATAAAGCTTAATATGTGCGTTAACAAGGAAACTTTTGATATTTTTCGGTTTTCATTGGCATAGTCTACAATGATATCAAGTGTAAATTCAAATGAATTGATGCAAATGCAATCTTGCTAAGTACTTCAAGTAGGTCAAGTATTTATGTTAAGTTTTTACTCGTGCATGTTTAAAGACAGCAGAGAAAGTGTAACTTAGATTACTCTGAGCAATTCTTAACAGTTTATAGCTCAGCAACTTCATTTGATTCGATATTCTTGATCTAATAAAGAATAAGTTAACTGGGAACTTGTTCTGATCTCTAGCTCATAACGTTGTTGTCTTGAGTTGCCTTGTTAATGCACACGATAGCTTGATATGATAATATCTTAGTGGTTAGACAAATACATGGAATACATTATAGTTTTATGGATTGATACAAAGATATGAAGCACATACTATAGCTATGGATAATACGGGATTTATGATTAATTGCTATGAACTTCTTCTAGTCTTGATGTACGATATCCAGCTTAACATCGCTATATGGCACATGTTGATAAAAAACTGCAAATGTCAATTTAGCAGTTTAGATATTGTGTCAGTTATTTGCGACGGGAGCTGGATTTTCTTACGTTCTTAAGTCTGATATGGATGATATGATATGATTTATCTTTTAGAACAATAAGTTCTCAACTTTATCCTTTATCTGTATGTAATCATTATCGATACAATTATATTATTTTAGCATATTATATTATGTTCTACTTATCTTCTTACCTATCAATATTATAGTACGTTATTGCAAGAAAATAGAAAAAAAGTAGCATATGCATCTATTCTTTATTATAATAGTAGTATAATACCTATTATATTATTCTAGTATAAGTATTTTTTCTGTTCATACGATATTTGCCTAAGGTAATTAACACAAAAATGTATTTCTGTAGAATGCTTAGAACGCTCAATTCTTCGAAAAATAAAGTCTTTGAACTGGTCAATCTTATTCTATCGCACTAAATTTTTGGTCACAAAAAACCTTTAAAGTCCTCAATTTCAAATTTGTAGCAAATGAACATATTGTTCGATCTTTAAATGGTATTGCATATTACCTTATGCATGTTAGCCTGACTTCCACTTCTTAACACAAATTTTGGATTATGGTTATCTAAGGCAACTACAGTATGCTATGATAATTGGAGTGAAAAGGATTTAATGAATTCTTAACTAATTGGTTAAAAGTAAAAACGATTTCTGTTCTTTTCAACCCTAGTTTTTCAGTGCATATAATTTAGTAAATTATCACGCAATATCTATTGTGCTCTATTAACTTTGTGTTATCATGGCATATTATCATATGATCGTTATCGTTAAAATAGTATACTACTATCTTATATCATATATCATATTACTATAATCGCTTTTAAAAACACAGCGATGTTTTATTCGAGTCATTCTATAATATCTACATCGCAATTCCTATTGATATAAATTAATGATTCTATATTTCAAGCGCACTTGTTTGACTACAATACCTGAACGGAATAGTCAGTCTCCACCACGGCAAAAACCTAAATTCCATAACATATAACTGTATATATTTTCAGCTATAATAATCTATAATACGATATCCTATAGCTGTGGTAGTTATGCATAAAGGGGGGTACCCGTACCCCAACATGCCACCCCCGCCGATGAGTCCAGCCCCCGGACCTCCGAGTGATGTTGATGATACAAATTTGTATGTCACACAGCTTCCTGAAGTTTTCTCCGAGATTCAGCTCCATGAGCTCTTTGGAAGATTCGGGCCCATTGTGTCTACTCGGGTTATAAAGGACCAGTGTAAGCGCTCTTCATCAAAACTGTTTCAACCTCAGATCAACCTGTTGGAAAATATCATGATAATATATGCACTTGACACAAATTTTATTACAAAAACAGCTTTAATACAATCATATTGATATATCGCTATACTTCCTATTATTTTTACAGGATATGTTTAGCAAATAACATAACCTATAATTATAGCATACTATGATTATGATGATAAGTATGATTAACGTATTGTAATTAAAAGAGAATTGTGGAATAAGATTTCCTTTCAGTCATTGCGACCAAAATCTAAGCAGTAAAATTCCTCAGCTGGAAAGAGCCGCTGCAAGGGTTTCGTAAAGTTTACAGAGAAGATGCACGCCGAACAGGCCCTGAGAGAACTGAACGGCTCCTGCCTATTCAGCCCGACAGAACCTCTGCAAATTAAATTCGCTAATCGATCAGCCTGTGAGTTAAGCTTTCGTAGATCGATTGAGTTTTGTTGAAGAAACACAATTTATCCATATTTTCTAAACACATATATCGTTTACAAGGTTTAATTAAATTTTTGTACTCGATTTCATATCAAATCGCATATCATATCACATGTCAGATCGCATCATGTTCAAAAATGCCTTTCTCCACTAACACTGCATCTATGACATTCAACCTATCATATCTGCCTACATGTGATGTGCATATTGAGAAAAGAAGAGAAGTTTATAAAGCATGCATCTTCATTTTTTACAGTTGGGTATTTTTGATTTGCTATTTGATAAAGTGTTATCTACGCCTCTTATGTTAAAACAGAGGAAGAGCAGACGTGATGCGCATTGTGCACTTTTTTCAAGAGGATTTGTTCTAGTTTACCCCACTTGATTGTTTAGGATCTTTACCTGGCACAGTATGTTATTAAAGGTAACTCAGTTATGTGATAACAAGGCGACTTTAATATACTCTTTGGCGCCCAAAGTTGCATTACAATTAGCAAACCTCAAAGTTGTGGAGCTATCACTTCATGATAAGTGATAACAAAATCTTTCAATTTTGATATTCTAAATATGATGATTCATTTCATTCATACATTCTTGTTTCAATTTTCTTCATAACACCGTCACTTAATAATACGAAACATCCTGAACAAGAAATTTTTAATGCTCGTTTGACTCATCAACATTTGTCCCATCTACGAACAACATACATCTGTACTGTAAACTTTCTTCTAAGAAATCCTATGCTATGAGATTAGACGAGTCTTCACGTGATTTGCACCCATTCAATGCAGCAGGTGGTTTGTCTGTCATCCCAACACGTTATAACGCTGACGCTGGTGGACCCATCAGAAATCGCCAGAGTTCCTCTAACAGGTTCGTAGAATAAAGGAACATCTTTTCTGTCTTACCAAATCGGTTTGATTCCAATATAGATTATAGAACAGTATTTTTGGGGACTTAATTTTCTATCTTACGGGAAAGCCTTTTTAGATATGTGCAATTGATTTATCGATTCTTACTTCTATTTGTTCAATATGTTCAATGAATAAACTAATAAAATATATCTATGACCCTTCCTTATTAATCCAGCAGATCAAAGTAGTTCCTGTAAGTATGATTAACCCCTCAGGTTTAACCCAATGGGTGGACCTAACCACGGGCACAACGGAGACGGACAAGGTTTCTATGGTGCTACCCCCGGTCCTCATCCCATGTACGGGGGCATGCCCAACAACGCATACAACATGCCCCCCAACCCTGATGCTCCTGCCCCACCTATTTCAGACATACCTGCCCCATCCGAAGAGATGGTTGCCAACTGTTTCCATCAACAACAAGGTTGGATGCGAGAGTTTGTATTGTTCAGTATGGTAGTAGTCTGTAAGTTTCTAGGTAGTCTCATCTGTGTAGTCCAAGTAAATTCATTGTAAAGTTTTCTCGTATCGCTTTTCCTGTAACACTTCAACCCTAAAAGTCTGTACTCTGTAACTTAGGTTGGTCTCTCTACATCGCAAATCTGGAGGATACAGCTGACGAACTTGCGATCTACAAGTTGTTCTCACCCTTTGGTGCCATCTCCTCCATCAACGCAATGATCGACCAAGATACGGGCAAAAGCAAGGGCTACGGTTTTGTTAACATGCCCCAATACGACTCGGCGTACGAGGCTGTCCGGTTGATGCACGGTGTCCAAATCGCCCCCGGCAAGAACCTCAGTGTCAGTTTTAAGACCAACAAACGAAACAACCACAAATACCCCTCCAGTTCAGCTGTAAAGTCCTGAACTCTCAGTCTGCCTCCTCCTATATCGCCAGAAGTGTTTGATGATAAATCACTGGTGTGATTCAAGGCGTCTTATGTGTTGGCCGTGGCTGTAATATATTTATATATGGTTAAGGGGGCCCAATTGTGATTATTGTTAGCAGCTCTTTGAAAACCGTGATTCCATGGAATTGATGTTAGCTATGTCAGCTATACTTGCTAGTTGTTAGGCTTTGCTTAACTATGATGTAGGTAGAAAAATAGTTTGGTATTATGGCCAGAGAGAATTTACAATATTTATGTTTCAGGGTAAAAATTGATATCGATAACTTTTATAAGTTCTTTACTACTTAGTGTGTTCAAATTTCTATATCATGCCGAAGTCTTTGCCTTGCAATCTTCTATGAGTGAACTGTTAATGTTTTTACGATCAACGTGAGTTTGCCAGGCAATTTGTGGTGCGCTATGAAAACTCTTATTCCTCTTTAGTGCCTCACCAACCCTTAAAGTGTTACTTTTTCTGTAAAGTGCATTTGGCAATGACGAATCATGTGTGGGATCAGTGCTTTAACCAAATGCCGTTTGATTGGGAAATCGTGCAACAAATCAAATTTTTTTCCTATCTTGAACAATTGTTTAGTAAATGTTAGATAAGTTGATATGTTGATAAAGTCGACATTTATACGTCATAGAATTGGTCCAATGATAAAGAAGGTTAAACCAGTAATCCTGGAGTTGTTTTGCTACCAATACACTGACCAACCGGCTTTCTGATATAATCTGGTATTTCAATCGTGCAGGAACCCCTGTTCAGCCGCTGCTAGGTTGCTCAATTTGAAATCTGATAATTTGTGAAGGTCTTTCAAAAATCTTAACGCACTTTTTTCTCAGTTATTTAAGCTACTCGACTTCAGGGTTGGGTGCTTTGACTGTTGTCCTTGTTCGAAATCAAGACTAATATCTAGAACGTATTGTGCTTGTACCTTTAAAGCTTTTTGGTGATAGGAAGAATTGTATACGCAATTGCTTTGCTAATATGGATACTCATATTTATACTGCATTATATTATGATTAATATTAGTGATAATTGATAATTTATTAGTTTACTGTAATATCATGTGCTATGAATCTTGTTTTGTATTGTAATTAACACGCTGCATTAAAAACGGCTGTGGTTCAAGTCATCATTCATTGCAGGATTTCGTGATTATGCAAACTTTGTCCGTCTCTTTAGTTCACATGGTGGCTGCATTTTGAAAATTTTAAAATACTGTAACTTCTTACAGTCTTTCACACCATGCAAGCCACACTCAATTATCCTTTATAGGACATAGAATTTGATAAATTGATTTACTGTAGCTGTACTACGGAAGGGCGCCAGTATAATCTTCGGTTGGCTTTAAACCTTTCAATATGTTGTTTTGGTTACTTGAACATTATTTGCACGAAGTTTATGGCGGATTTCTGGCTTCTGCTATAATACTTACCCATTAAATAAACCAATGGAGACAATTTTTTATTGAATGATGACCAGGGTACTCACTCGAAAGCACCGAAAAAGTTTACCACCTGATTACCGATTGAGACACTACATGCTATGTAAATTATTAACTGATCGATTAACCATTCGAATTTTTCAAAAAAATTATTCAAAAAATCAATCAAAAACCTTAGAGCCCAGTAGCCATATTTGTTTATTAAAGCCTGACATCTTGTGCAAAGGGTTAGATTCCAAATTTCACGTCGGTTTTTAATGCAGCAACAGAAATATTCTAAATCTATATCATATTTATTGCAGGTTTTAAAACATAATATATATGTTTAATATATAATTTAAAAGTTTAAACTTTAATTAAATGCTTCGGTACAATCGAATATATTATTTCAAATATCAGTTGTTATGATTAATGTGGATAATAAATTATTTGTTTCATATTATAATAATTATATAACAATCTTCCATTATATGATCAATGTTCGAGGTTTTAGTTGAATTATAGCGTCTTTTTATGACTTTTTGATATCAAAATTTAAAATTCACCCTTCGCTTTAGTCAGTTACATGTCATCAGCTAGTGATTCAAATTCTTCTCCATCGCAATGCATTTTATTTTTGATACTGTACTAGAATTAAAAGATACACATTGACTACAACTATTTCCTATGGTACTCTTGCAAACGAATTTTACACCGTATTTCAAATTATAGTCTTTCATCAGGTGCTGTAATCTGTTGGTTAGTACATTCATTACCTATTGTCATACTCTTTCATACTCTATTTAACTACAGATAATTCTATTAATGACGTAATTTCAATTAAGACCGACAAGTATACTAATTTGCCCTAGACCCAAGCTGTATGCTTTAATTTACATTCTTATTTCTAGTGAAATTAACCGTTAGCCGATCAGTGACTTGATTTACGAGATGAAATATTGACTCAACCAATTATTCAATTATAACGTTAAAACATAACAAATATTCTGTGACTTCCTGGCCCCCATAGAACACCCTTTTGGACCTGGCTTGAATAGTAATGTAACAATTACAGAGCTTCATTCGTAATAATGTGTTCTTACTTCTCCATCACCAGCCACAACATGTGTTATTGTGAAGCCATTCTATGATGACTCAGTAACACATAACATTAACATTACTGACTACAATCAACCAGGCAATATTTGACTTATGCTACCACTTATTTGTTAAAAACTCGAATGTTTATTTTTTTAAACTATCATATCATTACAAGACATGTATAGCGAATCTCAGCCAATCAACACGTACAACATATTCTAATAACAATTATGATTATAGTCAGAATTACAGTTAATCTTGTTTCTAGCTAATAAAACTATATCATATACTCTTTCACTCATTAAATCATTAATCTAAACAAATTACATATCTTGACTCGAATAATGTGTACTCAAACCCCGTTTGTTTAGGATAAAGGACACTCTAAGAATGGCTGACAACCCCAAAGTACTTCAAGTGACCAACATAACACACAGTGCTTCAGACGCCGATCTAGCTGATCTCTTTAGTGTTGCAGGAGATGTTGCCAGAACCTCAATAATACAGTCGGGATTTCCATACTATGCCTTTGTGGAATACTTCAACCCGCATGACGCTAGACGTGCTCTCAACTTAAATGGAAAGTTCTTTGGACCATCTAAGATAACTGTGGAGTTCGCAACACAACCATTCCCTTCACAACCTCTGCTTGGAACCGCTCCTGGACGTGGAATTGGAATGAACAATGAGCCACACATCAGAAGACTTATTCCTGATCCTGTACAGCAAAATCCAATTGATAGAGGAATAGTAGTTCAATTGAATAAACCAAGTAACATAAACACCGAAAATGTAACTGAAGTTATGCTGACTAATATACCTGTATCTCTTAAAGAACATAACCTTCATCAAATATTTTCTGAATTTGGAATTGTTGTTGATACTGTAATTGTAAAAGATGCTTCTGGCTTAACAACTGGCCGTGGCAAAGTTTCATATGGTTCATATGAGAGTGCAGTGAGGGCTGCATCTACCATGGATGGAAGGATGTTAGATGGAGGTCATGCCAGGTTAATTTGTCAAGTAAAAGACAACAACATCATTAACCCTGGAAATGTAAACCGTGGTCCTGCTCCTGGCAGAGATTTACGGTCTACCTTAAGCAACAATAGTATAAACAATAATAATATCAGACACCATCCTTATCAGCAAAATCCCAATCCACTTCAAACCCGTCCCCTTCAAAACTTCAACAATAATCCTGGCCCCCCACCAATGTTTGGCCAGGCCCCTCCCCTGGATCAGTTTCACCGTCACTTTGATGCACCTAACAATGTTAATCCTCATTCAACATTTGATGTACATGGTGGATCAACACATTCACTCACAACAGCACCTGGTGCACCAGTAATTCAGCAGCAACCAGCTGCAGTATACGTAGGAAATCTTCCTGAGACAACTTGCAGAAACTGTCTTCTTTATCAGCTCTTTGCTCCTTATGGAGCCATCTCCTCAGTTAAAGCCATGGACGTCAAGGCACAAAGAGAGGATGCTAAGCCCAACTGGTATGGATTTGTCAACTACAAGGATGTTAACTGTGCCAATGTGGCTATTCTGACTCTGGACAAAAGCACTCTAGATGGACAAACCCTGAAAGTGGTCCTGAAAACAGATAAGCCTGGACAGAATAAACCGGTTGACAGACGAGGACAACAAGTCCAGGGACGATTCAGGACTTAAGGTTAATATGCTCCTGAAACTTTACTAGATGTTCTAGACTAGATGACATAGAGCTTGTGTTTGTTTGTCATATCTGAAAACAAACAATATTATTTATTACTGAAGCTTTATCGTGTTAACAGTGTTGCATTACACTCTAATAGATTGATTGTTATTATTTGATTGCTTTTGCAAATCATCTAACTTTAAAAATTTTCATAATTTCAAAATTTTAATTTATATCAGGTTGTGGTATGATGATATTTTTATTTCCTACAGTCCATTTTCATCTCATCAAATAGGCTGATAAAGCCGTTATACGATAAGACTTATAATGAAGAGAAAACTTTTGCTTGTACTGGCCTAGGTATGGTGTTTGTATTTTAAAGTGCCTGGTTATACACAATGTCTTATCTACTGTTCTTACATAAATACTAAAAAGTTGTATACTTTGTTTCCCAACATCATGTGAAAATTATCAAAATATTGCGTGCTTTTCTATCTTTCATTTTGTTGGACTCATGTTTATTTCTTATTGAGCTGATGGTTCATTGTGCCATGTCTATTGTCATTTTTATAATTTTGGCCCATGTTTAATTCATTCTATATGTCATTTTCTCCTTACTTAGTTTCGAAAGAACCTCTCAGCTATTTTTAATATCATCAAAACTGTTTTTTGTTAACTTCAGTTATTGATTATTCAAGATTGCATCAATCTGTGAAACCTTTTACAATAAATATTTTTATTTAAAGTATCTAATTCACTAGACGGAATTACATACCCTAAGTTCTCTGTCTTTGATTTTTATCGTGTTCAATTAACTTCACTGTTCAATATTTCTATTGTGTTATTTGTTTATTTCAATTTATATCTTCCTTAGAGAACAGTGGTACAACATGGCTGATAAATTGACACCAGACCAAAGAAAGAAGCTGATGATCAACTATCTACCAAGGTCTGTAGATGTAGATCAGTTAAAGGCGATGTTTGAAAAATATGGTCCTGTGGCTAATGCTCATATTGTGAAGAATACTGCCACCAATGAATCGAAAGGGTATGGATTCATTACTTTTCATGACGAAAACTCCTCAGAACCTGCTATAAATGAATTAAATGGGCAACCTATCGAAGATAAGCGTTTAAGAGTTGCCTACTCTACCCCAATAGATGATAACAACAGGACCAAGGCTGTAGCTACATCTTCTGGGGATGACGTGAATGTTTACATTGCTAATCTGCCAAAGACATGGGATGAAAAAGAACTCACTGCTAGATTTGAAACATATGGACCAGTAAAGCACTGCAAAATCCTTAGAGATAATGCAGGTGTCAGCAGAGGAGCTGGTTTTGTACGCTATGAAACCTCCAAAATGGCAGCTGCAGCTATCCTTGACATGGATGACAGATGTCCTGAAGGTGGAACTTTGCCCCTGATTGTGAAGATTGCAGATGGAAAGAAGAAGGACAAAGCTGCAAGTTCTGCAAGTATTAATCACAGTGGTTTGCCTGGTCTGGTTTTAAATCATAACCCGGCTACTGCTAGTGTGCTACAAGCCATGACTGTCAACAATCCCTCCTCCAATGGTTATTCCCAACACAGTCACACTGCAGTAGACCACCGCTACAATCCCTACAGCAAACCTCCCTCCCACTCTCAAACACCACCGCCAAGTGCTCATGCTTACACTCATCCTGGAGCGTACCCACCTATTGGTTCAAGCTACTCATCAGCGTCGGGGTCACATTCATCCTTGAACCCATACCCCTCACCATACAGTAGCTCTCAACAACCTCAATCCAACTCTGTTATACCGGGATACAACCCACCAGTTCCACCTCACTCACATCCAATGATGCAAGCAGCCTCTACGCCCCCAGTTCCTGCAGCTGCAATCAACAACAAGAATAATCATTACTGTGTTTACATAGGCAATCTCCCGGAAACTACTTGCAAGAGCTGTTTGTTGTATCAGCTCTTTTCCCCCTATGGTGCCATTGCTAACGTGAAACCTATGAGTAATGTCAAACCAGATGGTGGAAATGATCATTGGTTTGCATTTGTCAACTTTAAGAACTACTCTGATGCAGGCCAAGCTATTCAGGCTTTGAACGGATCTACTCTTAATGGAAGAAGTCTCAAGGTTGATTTCAAGACCGAAAAAAGAAAGTAGTGATAAATGCTACTGGATATTACTAATTTGTTTATTGTTAAGACTAAAAAAGGAATATTTTGATCCAACAACAACATTTTCAATTTCAAAAAGGTATAAGTGTAATCTTTTCATTTAGCAATATATTGATGTTTTCTGAAGCCGACAGCGACCTGCAATTATATCCCCTCATGGATATGCTATATTGTTGGAACATTTTTCCCAAACAGCTTTCAACTAATTTTGATTTTTCTTAATTTCTAAATTTGTCATCCCATACTTTCTTGAAGTTTATCAGTATAATTGACAGCTGTTGTCAGCTTCAATTTTGACAGTTTTTGAAAATTTCATATTTTCTTGTATTTGAACCATAATTTTGAGCAGTAATTTGAGCTTTATCGATAATTTCTCAGAGTCAAAAGTTTCAGTGTTGATTTTATCCAAGTATATTTATGCACCAAGTTTTATTTAGCTCAGCATTTAGTTATTACTTTACTATATCACCAATTTAAAACTTGTTCAACATCGACTTTGATTGCAAGTTTAGTACTGTACTATTCCTAACATTGTTGGTTATCTGTTCCATTCAAAGAGTTGAACTGTAAGCATGAGGAAGTGGTTTAACTTGACCTCAATTGTTACATAATTATTCTAGATTTTTTTTGAATTCAATCCATCATGTCACATTTTACTCTCGTAATATTTTTCATTCCTTTTTTAGCTCATAGAAATATTTTTGTTTTTTCATGTTTTCTGAATTTCGACAATAGTACTAGTTTTTGTATACTACAAACCATGCTTCCACTATTTTGTGGCCTTGAGCTTTTATAATTTAACAAATATTTTAAAAGGAAAGTTTGATCTTAATGTGATGAAGCTTTTAAACTCCTTTTTAAAACATTGCATTTTCAGGTGAAAATGTGAACTATAGTTATATGGTCTGATGGAGAACCGAGATGCCCAAAAGCAGAGTGAGCAGTATTTTGCAAAGTGTTATGGAGTGTTACCTCTTTGTCTTAAGACAGATGCAACACCCCATTACCACTGTCCCATGTCCGTGAAATGCAGCTTTGTCTCATTTGAAGAAGAATTCGTGAAAGCACACATTGATGATTGTGCTGTCAAGCCTGCTACAATCCCAGAAGAGTCTTACTTGATATGCTCAAAAGTCCAAGCGTTTTGTGTTGCTGGACAAGACAATGCAAAGAAGTCATCAGGACAAAAACATTATCATTGTGCTGGTTATCCCGAGTGTATGCATGTAAATAGCCGACTCAACGCATTAAAGCGTCATATTTTCACATGCGATAAATTGGCAAAGCGCCTTGACCTATATCCTGTTTGCACTGAACTGGCCTGCCGCCATCAGTATGACGAAACTAAGTTTCACTACCATTGTGACAACTGTGAGTGGACCACAGAGGATGTTGATGATGTTGAACAGCACAGAGTTGGGTGCTTTGTACAAGCTCAAGCAGATGTCATGTCTGAAGTCGGATCAGATCAACGTTCCAATGCAGAGCAGGACGACGAATACCCTGTCATTGTTGCTCTTGTGTCAAATGAAGATGACTCAGTGGTCATTAATCTGCAGACCTGCTCAAAAAAACAATGCATGAAAAGGATTGACATTAAAAAGAAGTTCAGGAACATTATCACTGCCCTGCCTGTGAATTTTGCGCTGTTGAAAGAGAAGGGATTTTGGATCATTTTGATCACATTCATTACAATTCCGCTACCACAGAAGTGTACATACCAGAGTGTTACCGCATGGATGTTTCCTGCTGTGCTGAAAAACGTGTGGAAGAAAACAAGACAATCATGGCACCTGTCCTTCACTATCATTGCCCACAATGCAGAGAGTACAGCGATTGCTCATTGCCTATTGTCAAGGCACATTTTCTCAGTGTGATAGTCGCCCAGCTGCTGCAGTTCATGCCAATAAACGACATAAATCGAACATTGTGCAATTGTTTAACCCCCAAGAAGATGTTATCACTGAGGTCGTTAGTCCAAACCAAACCAATGCACCTCTTGTTCCAGGAAAAACTGCTATCCATACAGCCCAAAAACACGATCCATTTGACCATCGAGTAATTGAATGTGTGGAAACATGGAAAGGATGTTCCATTAATCGAGGAGTAAGTTTGCAACATTATCACTGTCCCTACTGTACTTGGTCGAGTTCTCTGCTTGTCAATATCCAAGCTCATATGCCTGGATGTCTTGAAAAAGTATCAGCCCGATTTCATTACCAAGATTCTTCTGACCAAGTCATCTATGATGAAGATGAGTATGATTCACCAGTAGAATATCCTATTATTGATTCAAAAAGTAAAGATTACATCAATATTATTCCATGCTTCAAGAAATTGGATGGCTGTATGAGGATTGGTGTAGGAAACGTATACAGGACTTCCCGAATTCATTGGCATTGTCCTGTTTGTACCATATCTGGTAGTAAATCTGTGATGATGAAGCATTTTGTAACTTGTTTTGCCACTCATACTGACAGTGACTTCAACAGCAAACTCTTTGTCAATCAAAAGAGGAAAGAAATGGATCCTTCTGCCATGAGACTTTCAGACTCAGAGGATTCAGAAAGCGAAGTTTTTTCTGAGTTTGATACAGCAGAATCCCTTACCAATGTTGTGAAGTGCTACAAAAAACTACCCATATGTTCTGTAGATGATATCCCTGGAAGGCCTGTCCATTATCATTGTGGAATCTGTGCCAGGCCTGATTTGAATAGAAAACAATTAGAGAAGCACCAAGTAGCACATTGCTTGAGAGCCAGAGCAAAGGCTCTTAAAGAGGGCTTGGATCCAAACGAAGACAAGTATAGAAACCCTCCAAATGTTATAGTATGTCGTCAACGAGAAGCATCTTGCAATACAACTGACTCGAAACGTGTAACACATTTTCATTGTTCTGTTTGTAGTTATGTCAGTTACAGGAAAGACAGGGCTGAAAATCATGTACATAAAGCTCATTTGTCTAAGTCAGTATGTTTTGAATCTAGTCCTTCTCCTTCAAAGAACACATCTATTTTTCGGCCCAATTTATCCACTTTGTCGAGTGATGCAAATGATCCCTGTTTAGACTTTATGGAACGGTGTGAACAAGATATAAGGCATTGCAAACTGAACAGAAAAGCTGATCCTCGCAGGCGTGCTCACTGGCACTGCACACGTTGTGATTTTGTGGACTACAAACGCTACCGAATCAGGTGTCATGTTTATAAGAACCATCTGGATGCTCGTATGGCAGAACAAGAGAACATGATTAAGCAGGATCCAAATGATTCAATTGAAGTGGCTGACACTCTGTCATCTGATGAAGAAGAAGACGAGGTTCATGGTATATTCTCCTGTGTCAATACCTCTGGATCTTGCAGCAAATCTCGGAAGAAGTGCATCAAAAAACATTGGCATTGCTCCTTATGCAATTACTGGGGTACTACTAAGAGAAAAGCTTTTGAGCATTATGTCAAGTGTTTGAGGAAAGGACGGAAGAATGTCCCTAACCCCGACTTAATTTCCAAACAAAATCAAGCATTCTTGAACAATAGATCCAACAACAGTACAATAAGCATGTTCCAGGTTCCTAACTACAACAAGATGACAAATTCACCCCTGATCTACTGTGCTCAAAGTGTGTATCAGTGTGTTTATCCACTCAATACAAGAATAGATGACCAAGGTCAGGAAATGCATTGGCACTGTCCCATGTGCGACAAAGTTGGATTTGTTGAGTTTGAGGGACTTAAACACTATGTCCACTGTTCCAATTTCATTGAATTTCATGTAAAATCTCAGATGGCAGATGCAGCAATTGATTTAGATGTTCTGCAATGCACTAAAGAGTACACTGAATGTGCACCAAACAGGAAAACTGAAGACAGAAAGCACTCTCACTTTCATTGCCCACTTTGTCCATATGTAGACTATCGCAAGAACAAAGTGACTTCTCACTACACAGAGATTTGTGCTGGTAAAGCCTCCTCCACTCACATAATGTACTGCACAGCAGAGGTAGAAAAGTGTAGTTCTGGCACCAAGGAAACTAAACCTGGTTACTTCGGACACTGGCACTGCTCACTGTGTACGTTTACAGATTACAATCAGAAGAAAGTAGCTGCTCACTACAGGGATTGCTATGTTGTAAATCAAAAATATAGCTCCAGATATGGCTATGGTAAAGAAAGTTTGGATGTTCCTCTTCTTCAAGATGTGCCTGATGACCCTGTGATAAAATACCCAGATTTACAGACCCTGAGTGACAAAGAACTGACACTACTCAAGATCATTCCCTGTAACAGGCAACTAGACGGTTGTTCTGGTGCTGATATGAACCTCAAGGAGCAACCCTTACACTACCACTGTCCCATTTGTACTAAATCAGAATACTTGCAGCTCATGCTCAGACACTTCCCTAGGTGCTTGCGATACTTTGACAAGAAGAGAAAAAGTGCTGACAATGCTACTAAATCCACCAGCAAGAGGAAGAAAAAAGTGTCAAAGAACGACATGAAAAAGGCCAGAAATGAGGGTCTTGGCTGCCAGATGATTGATAAAGCTACTGGTATCTTTGTCGTAAGAGGTTCTGCTGTTGGTCTTGGATTTCCTGTTCATGTTATCTTCAAAAAGACTCATCCCAAAGAGTTCCACTGTGAGAGCGGCTGTGAGATGCAGGATCGACAGTTGTGCAAGCACCTTGCTGCTGTGGAAAAGTATGTCCGTGACAACAATGTGTACAGAGATGATGAAGATAATGACTCTGTCGACATGAATGAAGACTTTCCCGACCTTGATCAGATTGATCTCTTCCACAGAATCACTGACGAAGAGAAATGTGATGTGTACACACTGCACAACTACTGTCTGGAGAACAACACTCCAGTCATCAGAGCTTTTCAGACCTTCAAGTACCCGAATGGCGAGGAGACTTCTTGCACATTTTACTCTGTTTGTAATGCTATGTTCAAAGGTTACTACACTCGCTCTGGTCGAGTAATCACAACTTACAACAAGAAAACTCACAAATACCTCTGCAAATGTTTCTACAAAGAATGTGTCCACACTACCATTACTAAGTTGTATCGAGCTAGTTTAGGACTCAAGGATTGTTATGGTACCGCCAATGAGGGTAGTATCAACATAGCAGCCCCCAAATCAGAGAACAGTTCTAGAATGAATAGTGATCATGCATTCGGTTTTGATAATTTGTATGATGATTGCAGTGATCAACGGCGGTTTCTGAAAAATTTGAATAATTATGATTGAATACAGAATGTCTTTTCATCCTTAAATGGATGGGATTTCAAGTGGTAAGTGTGCTGTTTTCTTAAACCTTTTAAGCCAATGGTCCTGCTGAAATTTACCTTTTTACTGAGATTCAATGTTCTCTGGTTCTCATTGTGTTGAGACTTGAATAATCCAATAAATGTGTAGCGTTGTGATTTAAATCAGTTGTGACAGGAATTCATTTAAACTAAGCATATTTCATGAATGTGTTTAGAGCTAAATTAAAATGTGCTCTATCTGTTGAAGCAGTCCCGGTTTTACAAGATATTTTAATTTTAAAAAAGGAGTTGTTACTCCACTTCTTTATTTTGTATTGTGATATTTGATATTGTGATATTTTCATGTTTTAGCATTAAAGAGTTACACGATATTAAAAGCATATATGATATGATCTTGTCTACATGAATTTCATCTTTCCATTAAAACTGTATTTCTGCAGTTGCAACCTTGCTTGATGATTGGTTGCTTTTTTGGTGCTACCATGATATGATGTTATGAAATTATCCAAACTTTCCAACAAGTTGTCTTTAACTTTTGTCACAATATCTATACATAGTGTACCTATCGATGAAAAAAATTTTGTAGTGATTAAAGGGCTTGTTAAGTCAATTGTTTCTTGTTAAAGTAAGTGGCCAAAACCATCGAAAATTGATATGATGTCTTATCAGATCTCTAGGAAACATCATTTTGGAAATGAATTTAATTTATCTTTATTTCATTAATAACATAATTTGCATCATTTTTAAGTTATTTATCTGAGTACATTGTCTTTTACTGATTAGTGAATAGTGCTATAAACGATTCATAAGAATTACAGAATTTTTCATCTTATCTGCAATTGAACTCCAAGGCTCTTTACACCCTTCTGGTGTTTTATTCATGTAATTTAATCTAGAAATCACTTGCTCAGTTGATTTATGACCAGAAAGCACCATGTTAGCAGTGCTAAACGATTCATACTAATCTTTTCCTTGCAGGTAAAATGGCTAAAAGTTTTGAGAATGGTGTCACTCAAATGGTCCGAACCACCATGGCCATTCCTATAGACATAGGGGGAGGACAGGTGGCCAAAATCAATCTTCCGTCTGGGGCCACTCTTGCTGGCCCCGTCAAAGTTATGACTCTTGCTAACAAGCAAACAATTGCCCATGTGACAGTTATGGCACCTCCTGGTGTTGTTGAAAAATATGTGGCTCAAGCTGCAGCTGAGTCAGAAGCAGGGGGTGGTGGTGATGTTCTACCTAAAACTATTCCTCCTGCTGCGAACAACTCTACTTCTCCTAGCACCGCTGCCCCAGCACCCACCCCTCCACCAGCTGCAAAACCTGCTGCCCCTACTCCTGCGCATGCACCTGCTCCTACCCCTGCTTCATCTTCTACTCCTGCAAATTTGTTTGAAAAGTTGTCCTCAAAACCTGCTGCACTTCTTGAACCTGAAAAACCGCCACCCAAACCTCGTGGTAGACCCAAAGTTCGATCTTCTAGTTCAGAATCAGACAACATCCCGCTGTCCAAACTTTCCTCCCAGAAACAAGACACTAAACCTATTTCAGCTAAGAAGAAAACAAGTGCGAAAGAGGTAAAATCATCTGATGCCAAGCCGCAGACAGGATTCGGCTCTTTCTTAGAGGAGAAGAAACGTATCTTACTGCAACACCATCCCACCATGTCAGAGAAAGACTTAAACAAAGAAGTAAAATTATTGTGGGGAAAGCTTGATGTCAAAGCAAAAAATCATTACATAAGGAACAGCGAGGCATATAAACTGAAAAAAGGTATTTCTCCCTCAGCTACAGATGATTCAGCAAAATCAGAGAAAAAGGTTTCAAAAGCTTCAAAAGTATCAGACTCCAACGCAAAGGACAAGAACTTGGTTGCTCAAAAATCAGGATCTTCTCAAAAATCAGATAAAAATGAAGAACCATCTGCATCTGGTGGTTATCAACTTCCCAAGAGAAATGTTAAACGAAAATTTTTCGATGTGGAGGAAGACTATGATACTAATGATGCCGATTGGGAAATGCCTGAGCAGTCAAGTAGAAAAAACTCCAAGCCTATTGAGCCTATCTCAGCTTTACCTTCGTCAATGCCTCCTCTCAAATTTAAAAAGAAAAGTAAGCAAGGTCCAGATTCCCATCACTCAACCCTTCCAAAATTAAGTAAAGTCGATAAAATGGCAGTTAACGACGATATAGACCTTCCATCAGTTTTAGAGCTTGATGATAAGCCAAAAACTCAGGCACACTTAACGGACAGCAAGACTCAGTCAATTAAATCAGAAAGCAGAGACATTATCAAGGAGTCAACTCCACCTCCACCTCTAAGAAAAATAGAAAACGTTTCGACTTCAGAGCGTAAAGCTAATTTAAAACTTATCTGTTTACACGACGGTTGTTTCGAAGAAGCAACTACAGAACCTCAAAGGGGGAAATATTGGTGTAGTGACAAGTGCTGTATAAAGTACACTAAAGTAATTTTTAATGCTTGGGTTGGTGCTCGTAGAGCAAACATGATTGAATGATTCTTCCTATTGATTAACTTCGCCAGCTGCCTTTATAGTGTGTTGAGGGCAAATCACATTGAAATAACTGGGTAGAAAGCCAATTTGTGGAATTGAGTTGGAACTTGGTATTATCTTTTGGTATTAGCAGAATTGCTGAATTGGATTTCCTTCATGTTTTGATAACTTTTAAATTTTATTACTGTATTATAAGTACTTCAGTTTCAATATAAACAATTTTATGTCATGAAAATTACTGTCTAGATTTCTTAGAAATGATCTTCCCGACTGAGATAATGCTTTATCACAAAATTTACTTAATTTGTACTGCTATGCAATGCAAACGTGGAAAATTCGTTAAAAATAAATAATAAATAATAGGTACAAAATACAAATTGCTTTGAATAAATAAATTTGAATATTTTCACGTACCCAATATGGCCTATCAACGCAATCCTATTTACGGGATTTGACACGATATTTTCTGTAATATTCAAGGAGTCTTGCCGGCATCTCCAGATGCCTGTATGTCGCGCAGCAGGGAGGACTCTGCAACTCCCGAATTGTACAGAAGCATGGGCAGGGGAGTTTATCTTTATACAGGCTGCTGATTGTCAGTTGGGAATGGAGTGGACTGTCCAGCGAAGTGAGGGGTTTACAAGCACATCTTGGAAAGACCATTATCAGGATTCTACCTGGGAATATGAGATCAAGTGGTGCGAAAAATTTGTCGACTCGGTCAATAGCATGGAGACTAAGCCTGTGTTTGCTATCATGTGTGGGGATCTTCTGGACGCTTTCCCGGAAAAGTGGCCGGAAGTACGTGATAAGCAGTACGCTGATTTTCAGAAAATTTTTAAGGACCTTGATGTTCCGTTAGTTTGTGTTTGTGGGAATCACGATGTCGGGAATTCTCCAACCCAACAAACTGTTCAGAAATATAGATCTGATTTTGGAGACGATTGGTTTACTTTTGTGTGTAACGGCGTGTTCTGCATCGTTATCAACTCTCAGTATTACGAAGACCCCAAATTTGTTCCTGAAATAGCTGCCGAACAAGATTCCTGGCTTGACGAACAACTGAAAATCGCAAAATCAGGAAAATACAAACATTCCCTCGTCTTCCAACACATTCCCCTCTACGTGGACACTCCGGATGAACCTAAAATATACTTCAACTTTCTCCCTGAACTTCGAGCTTCCATGTTGAAGCGTTTCTCTGACTCGGGGATATCCAAGATATTCTGTGGACATTACCACCGCAATGGTGGTGGCTGGTACAATGAGAACATGGAGTTGGTCGTTACATCTGCTGTTGGCTCTCAACTGGGAGGAGATAAGAATGGTTTCCGGGTTGTGACTGTTAAAGAGACTGAGATATCTCATGAGTATGTGAATCTGTAGATATTAAATGTGGGGTTTTTTATCAAATGTCATTCATGGTGAATTTTTAATTTCAGTTTTTAAAAATCTTTGTGAATGTTTTTAGTTTTTAGCTCTGAAGTTTTTCATGAGGTCTGATTTTATCTCAGTTCAAATTATGTGATTTCTTTATGATTTACTGTACCTATATAATTTTGAAATAAGCATCGTATCGTGATGTGAATTTATGAGTGCTTTACTCGAAGTTAAAAGAATCGTCTGATGGAATTGCCTCTTTGCCTCGACTATATTGTAAGTTTTGAGATCTGCGTTCTGACATTCGGAAGAGTTTAAACTTCTTCAAAGTCTTAAATAAGATCATTCTAACAAAATAAACGCAAAAAGCAAATAAGGCACATTTTTGTGTTACATTATCCGACCTCCGCTCCGTAAGAATTAATCTTGTGTATTTTAACCCGAAGTATCCTTGCAGCTCTTAAATGCCGGTACTCCGAGCAGAAAACCGAACATTACAACTGCCCGGAAGTAGTGAAGAATGGACGGGAGACTTTACTTTCATACAGGCAGCAGACTGCCAGTTGGGGATGGAGTGGACGTGTGACGGGAGTGGTGGGTATGGTCAGAACAACGGGTACGACAATCCTGACTACGAGAATTCCATCTGGTACCATGAAATCAGGTGGTGTTCTTCCATGGTAAACATGATTAATAAGATGGAACCGAAACCCAAGTTTGCGATAATGTGTGGTGATATTTTGGACGCATGGCCGCACAAGGGAGAGTTGTGGCTTCGAGTACGGGATAAGCAGTACGCTGATTTTCAGAAAATTTTTAAGGACCTTGATGTTCCGTTAGTTTGTGTTTGTGGGAATCACGATGTCGGGAATTCTCCAACCCAACAAACCGTTCAGAAATATAGATCTGATTTTGGAGACGATTGGTTTAGTTTTGTGTGTAACGGCGTGTTCTGCATCGTTATCAACTCTCAGTATTACGAAGACCCCAAATTTGTTCCTGAAATAGCTGCTGAACAAGACTCATGGCTTGACGAACAACTAAAAATCGCCAAATCAGGAAAATACAAACATTCCATGATATTCCAGCACATTCCATGGTTCCTAAAAACCCCCGACGAACCGAAAGTCTACTACAATTTTCTCCAGCCACTCCGTGAAACCATGCTAAGTAAGTTTGCCGACGCGGGCATCTCCAAGATATTTTGTGGACATTACCATAGAAACGCGGGAGGATGGTACAACGAGAAGATGGAGCTAATAGTAACGTCAGCAGTAGGACTGCAGCAGGGTGAGGATAGGAACGGCTACCGAGTTGTGTCTGTGAGTGAGAAGGACATTAAACATGAGTATGTTGAACTTGAGAACATCGACGAGGGGGGAAGTTGAATTTATCATTTTGTGTAATTTTGATTTTTGTTTTATCGTTTTGCTCAAGTTTGTACAATAGATTATGGATTTAACCGATTATACGGAATACAAATTGAAATGTTTTGATTTTTATCAGTGCTGTACTAGTAATCTAGTAAGCTTTTAGTTAATTGATTGTGAAACGAATCGTTTTTACCATAAAAACGTGAATATTTTGGATAAATAAATTATATTAATAATTTTTAAGTTATGCTATGATGACTATTTATTCATAATGTACCCTAGTTTAATTTTCGATACTGTATGATTTTTGAAAGTTTTAAATTTCTCTAGTAAATTTATGTTCAAAACCATCTAATTTGCAAGGGGAAATTAGCAAATCATAGTAATCATTAAGACTCAATCATTGACAGTAATCAACATTTCAGTATGGGAAAACAGAAGAAGCTAGGACTAGGCCAGTCCCTGAAAGCCAACATAAAGAACACACGTCATGTGGCCGCCAGTAACCGACACACCACCGGCTCCGCGACCAAGGACTTTGCCACACTTCACTCATGCACCCAAGAGAACGACCTGGACTCCTTCCTTCGCACAGCCGACCTTGCTAACACAGACTTCACTGCTGAGAAACTGAACGTCAAAGTGGTGACACACCGCTATTCTGAAGCTATACCTCATCCAGACGAACAGAGGGCCAGATTTTCTGCCTTCATGAAACACAGGGAGGACGTGAGGATCCCTCGCAGGCCACCCTGGACCAAGGAAATGTCAAAGGAGGAGTTAGAGAGGAACGAGCGGGATGCTTTCATGGTCTGGAGAAAATCTCTGGCAGTGATCCAAGAAAACCAGCACATTATCCTGACTCCGTTTGAGAAGAACTTGGAGGTTTGGCGGCAGCTGTGGAGAGTAAGCGAGAGGAGCGATGTTGTGATCCAGATTGTTGATGCTAGAGATCCCTTGTTTTATCTTTGTACCGACTTGCAGAACTATGTCAAAGAGTTGAACGAGGACAAAGGCAACATTTTATTAGTTAACAAGTCTGATTATTTGTCAGACTTTCAAAGAACGGTCTGGTCTAATTATTTCAAATCACAAGGTATAAAGACTATTTTCTACTCAGCAATTAATGAGCTGGAAGTTGTTGTGGACTCTCAAGCCGATGTATCCAAGGAGGTTTCAGAGGACATTCAGAACACACTGGATGAAGAAGAGCAGATAATTTTGTCTAATTTCAACAAGTTTTCTCTCCTCGCCAAGCAATTAGCCGATCCTGAAATGGACCGACCAAGCGGTCCTCAACTTGATCAGTCCGAATCAGCGGCTGATGGGGAAGAATCAGGTAGGACCGAACTGAATGTAGATATTTTTGATGTCTGCGATGTGGTAGAGGAACAGAGTACTGCTCCAGATATAGACATGTCAGATACCGTGGTTGTGGAGCCTGTTGAAGAATCAAACATGGAAGTCACCCCTGAATCGGAACTGTCCACCATTTTAGCTAAGATAGAAAAAGGTGAAGTTCTAAGAAACTCCGATCTGTTGACATACCTGTCTCATTTGAGTGACGGTACCTCTGAGTACACGATCGGACTTGTCGGCTATCCTAATGTAGGTAAGAGTTCCACCCTTAACTCTCTCTTGCAAGAGAAGCGTGTTCAGGTATCGAGTACTCCCGGCAAAACAAAACATTTCCAAACTTTCAAACTCAAGTTGGACTCCAAGGATGTAACGCTCTGTGATTGTCCCGGTCTTGTCTTTCCTAATTTGGCAGCCAGCCAAAGCGAAATGTTCTGCAATGGAATTTTACCAATCGACCATATGAGAGATGCCGTTGGGCCAATATCCTATCTGATAGAGAAAATTCCTCGCATAGTTTTAGAGTCCGTGTACGGGATGAAATTACCAGTTCCCGATCAAGATTTAGAAAAAGGTCGCTTACCCTACCCGCATGAGGTACTCCGAGAGTATGGCTCGTTGAGAGGGTTCATGACCACCAGAGGTACTCCCGATGAAAGCAGAGCAGCTAGGATCATGCTCAAGGACTTTGTCAACGGTAAACTCCTCTACGTGAAGCCTCCGCCAGACTACACAGGTCCCGAGTTTAATCCTATCTGCGAGAAGTACATGACAAGAATTGTAACTTCGGCAGCCAAAGTCAAGAAAACCACCTTGACGATCACCAAGGAAAATGTCGAGAACACATTTTTCAAGCCCAAGGAAGTTAGAATGATCGTTAACGGGAGGACGCCTGGTCAATTTCAGAAGGAAGGAGAGGTTGGTCCTAAACCCTGGAAGAAGCATTATAAGGGTGGTAGCAAGGAGAAGACTAGGCGGAAAGCTGCTGATTTGAATTACTGAGGGAAAAGATCTGTGGCTTTTGAGGAATTTTCTATGTGGTCGTGCTGATTGCAGATTTATTTCTTGATTTGATTCTTACTGACTTTTCGCGAGTTCTTTTAAAAGCTTTTAAGACTGGTTTTGGATTTTTAAACTTTAATTTATCGAAATCATTAAGTTATTCAAAGTACTTTTGCAAACTATTTTCTTTTAATAATCGTATTAGTACAATCAGATTGGAGACTTAAGAATCAAAACAATGGCATAAATGTAGGTTTTGCCATCGTTGTCAATTTCCGCATATAATGGCACAATGCTGAATACTTTTTTACCATAATGATTAAAAATTTCCACTCTAGATATGATAATAAGGCCGGGCGGTAAAGTAAAGCCCAAGTCCAAGACACGACATGACTTGGCCGGTGTAGGTGCTGCTCCTCATTACTCCACCACTTCAGACGATATCTGGATGAAAAACTGGGGTGAGTACTCACACTTGCTGTTGTAATGTAATGTACAATTAGTGTCGACAGACGACACTTGAGTGCTAATGAAGTTATTTTACCGGCCAATAACCGGTTTACTAGCCCAGAAGTTATTGTCAGAAACTCTGGCACATTTCTTAATACTTTATGGAATACAGAAACTCTGGCACATTTCTTAATACTTCATGGCATACAGCCTCTACAAAGTCGAGTTCGACATTTTGTAACTTGAATCACTTTTTACGCTGACAACAAGAAACTTCAGCACTCTCTTACAATGCTGTTCAGAAGTTGTTGTAAAAAAGTCTTGTTTACCAGTCCTGATTTGAGACAACTCAACATTTCTAACCCAAACTTCTGAACACTTCCCTTCCCAGGATACGAGTCAGAGGGGATGTTTGAGGCTGCGAAAGAGGCGGAAATGTCTGTCTCAGATCCGGAGGAGTATCTCGTATCTAGATCTGACGAGGATGTCTTGTTTCCTCCTCACAGTATGTATGTATGGTTGTTCCTTCGTTTGTGTTATTTAATACGTTTGATTGTTCGTTTGTAAGTTACTATCTAATCTGTGTATTGTACAACAATACTCCATTGCGCATATTAACATCTCACTGTTACACTAATTTACTCTTATTCCGTTGATAGGCACATTCTCAACTTCTCGCTTCCTTGTTAGAAATTATCTGCCAGAATATATACTATTCAAACGTTTCTACCGTATTCAACTTTCACAAACAAAAGAACAATCTCCAGCCATCAAGAAAATTTAACAATTACAAAAATTTCCTCTTACAGCCGACAGATCCTGATGAAGGGACACTGAACTCGGAGCAGAACATTTAAAATTACAACAATCCCCTCTTAGTGCCAACAGATCCTGATACAGGGACACTGAACTCGGAGCAGAACATTTAAAATTACAACAATTCCCTCTTAGTGCCGACAGATCCTGATACTAGGACACTGAACTCGTAGCAGAACATTTAACAATTACAACAATTCCCTCTTAGTGCCGACAGATCCTGATACAGGGACACTGAATTCGGGGCAGAACATTTAACAATTAGAACAATTCCCTCTTAGTGCCGACAGATCCTGATACAGGGACACTGAACTCGGGGCAGAACAATTAACAATTACAACAATTCCCTCTTAGTGCCGACAGATCCTGATACAGGGACACTGAACTCAGAGCAGCATCACAGCATGCTGGGTCCAGGTGACATGCTGGGGTCACGTGACAACGAGGACGATTACGTTACAAGTATTGAGTTTAACGAATGTGTCGAGCGAGGTTTGAGTTACTTTAGCGTAGTTATTATAACAATATTGTCGCTACTATAACTCTGTTGTAAATTAATCTATTGTAAATTATGAATTGTAATTAAGCTTGATAACCTAGAACAAAATGTTAATAATTGTATCGTTCCTTTTACATAAGACTACCGAAGAATAATTTCAGGTTTGTTTTGTCGAGAAGCAGACTCGTTACCGGTGATCCATTACCACTGTCCATGTTGCATCAAACACTCGGAGACGACGATACAGGAGATCGAACAACATTACAGACACTGTGTGTCCACCATGTCCAATCAGAACGCTCTGTTTACCTCTATTTGTAAACATGACGATTATATCACATTTCAGGTGGGGTGTTTGTTTGTTTGTTTGTTTGTTCGTTTGTTTGTTTGTTTGTTTGTTTGTTTGTTTGTTTGTTTGTTTGTTTGTTTGTTCGTTTGTTTGTTTGTTTGTTTGTTTGTTTGTTTGTCTTGTTTGTTTGTTTGTTTGTTTGTTCGTTTGTTTGTTTGTTTGTTTGTTCGTTTGTTTGTTTGTTCGTTGTTTGTTTGTTTGTT
>JH153760.1:116446-132303 GCA_000226015.1 Mnemiopsis leidyi | reverse complement strand
TTTGTTTGTTTGTCTGTTTGTTTGTTTGTTTGTTTGTCTGTTTGTTTGTTTGTTTGTTTGTTTGTTTGTTTGTTTGTCTGTTTGTTCGTTTGTTTGTTTGTTTGTTTGTTTGTTTGTTTGTTTGTTTGTTTGTCTGTTTGTTTGTCTGTTTGTTTGTTTGTTTGTTTGTTTGTTTGTTTGTTTGTTTGTTCGTTTGTTTGTTTGTTCGTTTGTTTGTCTGTTTGTTTGCGCTATGGTAAGGTTTCTAGGATCCTATTTGTTACAATAACTGTGACTAACCGGTACAAGGCCACGACGGGTCATAATAATAAGATCATTGAAATTGAGATAAAAGAATTTAAGAAATCTATGAGGTATTTTTGGCTAATTTGTGTCACATCCTGTAATCGAAAATCAAATCCTCAGACCGAACTATTGTGACTACAATATACCCCAGGAATGTCGGACCCTGGACCAGGATTGTCCTGCTCGGGAAGTGAAACTACCGATCCACTACCACTGCCCGTGTTGTCTGATCTTCACTCAGCAGAGTATCGGTCAAGTTGTCCGACATCAGCTTACTTGTTGTAAAACTCTGACCATGCTCCAGCCCAATCAACTCGAGGTGAGTGCCGCGTGTTTGTAGGACTGGTTTTCATGACGGTTATCGGATCGGGTTATTCATGGATATCGTGTTACTTAATTAGAGAATAGGTTTGAGTTTAATAAGTACATGTTCTTTAAAGTACTTGAACGTTGGCACATTGAACGTGTGCACATTTAACGTTTGTATATTTAACGTCGGAACATTTAACCTGTGCACATTTCAGATGAACCCGATCATGTCCCAAACAACTGACTCAATGTGCACACATGATTTAAGTGTAATCAGGTATTTACTTACAGCTCTGTCTAACCGCTAACTACCAGTTTTACAATCCCGTTCTTCTTCATAAATATCTATCAAATCTAGGACCATGATTGTTTATTTCCAGCCAGACACGTAGTAACATTCTCCACTTGCAGGTTCAGGCTATGTTTCAACTCCTACTGTATCGACGAAGACCCCACCCCCGGACCCAACCTCCGCAAGAATCTTCACTTTCACTGTATGTGCTGCAACATGTACTGTGACAGCAAGCTGCGCACACTGCGGAAACACCAGCGCGTGTGCTGTGCGTACTCTCGGTTTGGCAGTCAGCTAGACGTCCAGCCTAAAGTCCTGTTCCTTCTGGAGACGAGCGTTGCGCTGGAGCAGCATTTAGCGATCGTAGCCAATAACAACCGTAAAAGAAACATCAGCAGTGTCACAGCCGATCCCATGTCGATTTTAGCGACAAGAACTAAAGTTCAGAAAAAAGCCAGCTCAGTTTTAGCCGAGATCGACAGCTCTATTTTCTCCAAATGTATGGACGGGTCCCCCATCTGCATTGTTAACGAGCGATACAGACGCGCACATTACCACTGTCCCATCTGCAAAGTATACACATCCCGCAGACTTGCACGTGTAAAACTCCACTACAGCAAGTGCTCCAAACCTAAACCACGTGCAAAACCGCGCGGACAAGCGCTAGACCTCCAGGTGGAACTGATAGACAAGCTTAACCGAGTTTTCCTGGTCCGAGGCAGTAACCAAGGTCCAGGTTTACCTTGCCACGTGATCTATCGAGCTGGCCCTAACTCCAACTTCATGCACTGTGAGTACGGCTGCAAGATGGACAAGAATGTAGCTAAGATAAGGTGTAAACATCTGGAGGCATGCGAGGAGTATGTTCGGTCCACTGATGAGTTGACTGAAGCCGGGGCGGACTCGCCTCCCCTCGACCAAATATCTATGTTTTATAGTTTCGACGAGAGCATGAAAAACGCGGTGTTTCTGCTCTCCCAAAGTTGTGCTGAGATCAGGGTGCCCATCATCCGTCCCTTCTATCCGAACTTATCCTCCGCTAACAAGTCTATATTTACTTACTTCTCCGTCAGTACATGCACCACGCCAACTTACGTTAGTAGATGTCAGCGTGTGGTCGTTACTTACAATGAGCGGTCTCAGACTTTTAAATGCAAGTGCGGCAGCGCGTCTGTTTGCGTGCATGTGTTGGCGTCGCAACTCTATCACAGTCATTTTGTCGTCAACTCAATGCTTTGTGAGGAAACGCTAGACAAGAGCCAACATTTTGGGGACTCTTCTGATGACAATAATCAAGCGGGCTTTTCTCAATCGGCGGGCAGCACTATAAAAAGGGAGGATGGAGTGGTATCCTTCATCACCCGTTTCAATAATTGTTGAGCGTTATTATTTCATTTTATATCGTATTGATTTCGCTGTATATTTTAATTTCGTTTAAATAATTAATTGTTCAATTCTTATGTTATATTGACCTTGTTGTCGTTCTTTATGCCTCGTTCTTTTAATTTTTGGAGTTGTTGAGTAAGCAGCACGTCAACCAAAACGTTCTTCCGTGGGACGCGTTGCTTATTACTAGCTAAACTTCAAAGTAACGAGAACACAATTCTTGCACTTATCATGCGCGGCTTTTAAAATTTCTCTTCTTCGTCCGATAAATTTCGAAGTGATTCCAACACGTTGTTACATCCAGGCAGTTCGTCACTGTCACCGCAATCAGTGTTGAGTGACTCGTAGCTTGTCTGATAAACATAAATAGATTCTTCCTTGAAATGAGTTTCTTATTTGCCGGTTTTACCCCTTTAACTAAACTATTCTTATTAGGATGTTAGACGCGTCTACTTGACATCTCTACTTGAGTCTTTAGCCGGTCTCCTAAAACCATGGATTATCAGGATCAGAACAAGTTAGTATCTGCTAATTTACCTAATCGTTTCTAGAATATGCGTTGTGACGACCTACCTTAATCATGATCTTCCAAAATTGACTGTATCCGTGATAGACTTAATTTTGTATGACTTACACCTTACACTTTCTCAGCGATCCTAACTTCTGGAATTACTATGGAAACTATCAGTACGGACAAGATCACTCTCAGTACTACGCAGCCGCGGCAGCTGCCTACGGCATGTGGCCAACTGCACCCACATTCCAACCGCCTCCACCCTCACAACCTCCCCCTCCTCCACCACCTGAAGATGACGTGCCCCCGCCCCCTCCCGGCGTACCATCCTCTGACTCCGCGCAACCCTCTCCCAAACGTCCCAAAACTTCCTCCGATCACGCGGAGAAGCTGCCTACCGACCTGCCGCCACCGCCTCCTGGCAGCATGCCAACTTTCACGACCCCGAAACCGAGCGCAGACAAAGATAAGTGTGGTTACTATGACAGCACTACGGACACTGCCTCTTGGGATACCTCAACGGCTTGGGGTTCTGGCCAATCTGTAACACGGACATTCGCTCAGGTTGTGAGCGGCTCTAAAAGCGAACCATCTGATGACAGAACTGGTAACGAATTCGTTATAAACTTCCTAATATCTATAATTCACCACATGATCGCTCATGCATCCATGACATTCATGTAAAGCGTTACGGCGGGTTTTCATAGCATAACCATCTATGTTTCGAAATCCATCTTGTACAAAAGACCGACATATCTGTCGGTTTGCGGATATGTCTTGCACTACATTTTTTCTGATGCTTTAGATTAAGCCATAATAGTATTGTACTGAAAATGCAGGTTTTTTATATCTAATTTGACTTTTAACGAGTGGTGAGAGCGGAAGAATTTCTTCCGTAAAGCGTGATCAGGCTATCAATTAACTGCAGAACAGAATACACTTTGTTAAGAAATGTTGTGCTCAACATTTAGGCTTTCAGCTTTAGAGGGCGTAGACGCCACACGGTGGAATCCAGCGGAAGTTAAAGATAATTAAAAGACCCATGTCAATTATGAAAGATCCGAGTCGAAAAATCCCAAGAGTTTTCCTTAAATTTCTCCTCTTAACTTCTGCCACTACAGAATTTAACCCTGATGATCGACGATGATGCTGATGATGACGCTGCCAAAGTTAATCTTTCCCTTTATATTTATGAAGATCTGATGTTTTCCAAGTAAAAGTGATACAGTAAGAACAGCTCAGTGAGTATTGAGGCTGAAGATAAAAGCCGTGAGTACAATTTATAAAGTTTCGAACGTCCAATTTTGCAGGAGTTTTCAATTTTGATAACCACAATTATATCTCTGAAGATTGCTGCAGACGAATTTAACTCTGACGGATAACTTTCCTTCAATTCCGATGATGTCAAAGACTGGCAAAGCTTTCAAGTGACTAAACCGTGGGCTAAAAGACAAAGACGGTTCGAGAGATGTCGCCTGGTAGTTTAACAGGATCGCTTGCTGGCCTCTTCAATCTTCCTGGTCTTTCTTTAAGCTATCCGAACCAACTGTAGACCAATCCTAGGAACGCGTTTTGCATCGACCTCAGGTAAGTTTTCTTACTGATCGAGTATAGTACTTTAGATCCGACTTCTCTAGCTGACCTGAGTTTCCCTTCTAGGATCTACGAACAACAAACGACCCTATCCTGAAACTAGTTCTAGAAGTGATCGAGCCTCGTCAAATGATAACCGCTTTGATGGTAAGACCTCAAACCCCCAGAAATGTTAAATTATTTCAGTTTTACGTTCACTTATTTATAACACCAATTTGATTGACATCCTTAATCTGAACTTTGGTCCTTTAATAACGGCTTTTTTTGTGCGTCAATGATCACAACATACTCCAATTTCAGACAGAGAGCACTCTTCCCCCAGCAAGTCTAACTACCCAAAACCGAACCATCTGCGACCAGACCAGTCCAGATCTTCAGATCGTCCCAGACCAGACTTCTCCAGACCAGACAATCCTCGCGCCGATGGCTACCGAGGACGAGAGTGGGAAGAAGGAGATCAGAGATCAGAACGAGGTCATCCCCCTCCTGGTTTTAGCTCCAGCATGCGACACGGGGACCGAAGCCGAGGTCGAGATGACTTCTATCCTCGGTCAGCGAATCGCGATCAAGATTACAATCGCCGGGAAGCGGACTACAAAAATCGGAATTCCGAAAGTGACAGGCGAGAATCAGATTATCACAACCGGGACGCGGACAGGAACAGACAAGATTACAACAGTAACAGTAGATGGGGACCCGATTACACCAAGCGAAACACGGATGGCTGCAGACGAGAACCAGAATTTAACAAACGAGACTATCCCGACAATATCAAGCGAGAACCTTCTGATCACAGAGACACAAAATCTGGTGGTAAGGACGTGGACTACAATCGAGGACCTGACAACATCAAGCGTGAACCGTCCGACTACAACAACCGGAATCCTGACGTAAAGTGGGAACCTGACAGACGGGAAGGTGGTCAACCCCGGGCTGGATGGAACAACAACGACACTAAACCTAATTCGAACTTTGGAGAGGACTGGAGGAATTACAGCAAGGAGGGACTCGACGAGTCTTTTCCAGGAGGGCGTGGTGGATCTCAGAGTAGTCGGGGTGGTCACCGCGGTGACAGTGTCGGCAGGGAAGGCTCTGGCCCTCCTCCCAGTTAGTTTTTTGTTCAATTTGACGCTTTTAAAAGAAATGGTATTTTTGGGTAGAGGTCACAAATTCTGACCTATGAGAAGCTAGAAAACAGTGCTTTCTTGGTTCTGATTGGGTAAAATTTGATACTCCTTCCCAAAAATACCTTTCTCTATACAGTTATATTAATCCACCTGTTCGTAATTAAAACCACTATGAGTTTGAGGACGAATTTTTTACCACTTTACTCCACAGATCGACCCAAAGGAACCCCTGCAAACCCTGAAGACTGGCCAAAATCCCTGCGAGATTACGTGACACGGTGTTTTGCGAACTGCTCGACCGACCAGGAGAAGGATGCGGCTGAAGTGTTCTTGAAGAACAGACTGAAGACGAGCGAAACTGATGGAGATTTTATCTGGAACACGGACTGGGATAACGAACCTACTCCCTTGTAAGTGTTTACTTTGTGTTTGCCGTGTGGCATTTTATATTCCCTAATGTTAAGGGGATCACGGTCGGCACCGAGTAAATCATGTCGCAAAATCACTACAAATTAGTATTAATTGTCTAATTCCAAAAATATGTAATTACTCAACCGTAACTATGATTGATTGATCATTGATTATTACTAGTGGTTCATCAAGTAACAACAACAGTAGCTTCAACAGCGGCTACAACGGAAACAAAAGTTACAACGGTAACAATTTCAACCAGTCCCCTCAAAAGATCGGGTTCAGTCTCAGCGCTAAGGGAAAGTCCAAGTTCCAACCCCGGCAAAATGCACTTCGAGTGAGTTAGGATTCTTCAAAAGATGTATTTGATTTTGCCTGCCATCATATTGGATTTCGATGAATCTAGTGAACTCTCACTAGATACATTTCGCTACAAGTCTGATGAATCCACTTTCTATTTTTCAGACTAGTTATTCTAAAGCCGTCTCAAATTTGATTTTTAATTCTTGACCGTTTCTAGAATCCCGAGTTACAACATCAACACAACATCGCACAAAGCATCAAGGAAAACTATCAGTCTGAAGAGTTTCCTTCATTCCAGCCTAGTCCTAAGATGATGAACAGAGGTCGCGGTCAGAGAAGTTAGTCCTCAAAATTGTTTGACAATTTTTTGGATGGACATCCTAATCAGTCACGCTACTGCGCTTAGTCAATAAAGACACCGTGGTTGTTATGCAAGGAAACTAGATGTATCCAGGAACACGGATAGTCGGTGGGGATTGGGAGACACTTTAACACAGTGTCCCTCAGTAATCCATCCCGTCACTGCAAAATATATTCAAATGTTAGGTGAAATATCATTTGGTGGCGTATTTTTGGGGCGTATTTTTTAGTATCACCACATTCTAAATAATTGTGTCCTCAGAGGCGATGTACAAACCCGGAGATGACGAAGAAAACAAGACAACTATAGGACCTGGAAGATTAGGAGACAAACCCAACTCTTTCAGCGGATTGTACGTTTTTCTTTCACGCATATTCATCTTCCGCATTATTACATTTTCTGATAATCTGATATCGATTATGGAGCTTTAAGTTTAAGCACCGCCTTATAAGTATAAGACTATAAGTATAAGACTCCACCTTCAAACTTGCGTTGTACCAAATATTTCCCCCACACAGAGGCGACAACTCCCCACAAAGTAGCAATCTCCGAGGGCGAGGTTCCCCAGCTGGACGTGGTAGAGGTCGGGGTCGGGGCCGCGGTCGGGGACAGCAGAAAATGAAGCTGGAACCTACCACAGACAGCAGCTGCATCGGGAACATAACTTTCGACACGGCGGAGAAGAAGGAGGGGCGTGCTAATCGGTTTAAGAAGGAGATTTCTATGGCGGGCAGTGACACCATTTCCTCTATGTTGGAGTCAGCCATTAAACGTGGGGTGAGTGATCCAAAATCACGAATATTACGACTGAAAATCATGGATATTAGTATTACGACTCAAAATCACAAATAATTTGCATCACAGTTACGAAAATTACAACTCAAAATCACGAATATTACGACTCAAAATCACGTATGTTACAACTCAGAAGTCAAAATCACTTGAACTATTCATTTTCTGTGATGATACATTATATCGTGATTTTGTGTTCATGACCCGTGCTTCTCAGGGAGAAGAAGTACATTTCTCTGATACACATTTAGTTGGAACTATGACATCGCTAGAGAAACCTTATCTGCGACTTACTTGTGTGAGTAAACTCTCCTAGTTTCTATAATTACTTCCTGACAATCAGTGATTAAGTTTCACTTTCACTTAAACAGGGGATGCGCCTCTAGAATTTCTTCGAAATTCATGTCGCTTGGACGGAAAATGTGTATTTCTCAAAATAAGATGATGGAGTTTCTGTCGCTAATAAGATGCTTTGTTTTTTAATTTCTTTTCAAGTTTTCTTATATCTGTCACTTACTTCAAACAAATTCAGGCTCCCTCGCCCGACCAAGTGAGACCAGAACCGATCCTTGTCAAATCGTTGTCTCATGTCATGGGAAAGTGGAGGAAGGAACAAAACTACACGTTTGTATGCGAACAGTTGAAAAGTATTCGACAGGACCTAATTGTAAGTTGTGCTTTTGATAAGTGACTTATTTTCTGCGTATTCCAATATGCTAAATAAATCGAAGTGATTGAATTCTTAATCAGTACTAGTCCAACTCCTATGACGCAATATTACTAACTGTGGGCTAATTCAGAGAACCGTTGAATCATGTTTTTCAGATCCAAAACATAAACAACGCGTTTGCGGTGAAAGTCTACGAGTGTCATGCACGGATAGCCATGGAGAAACTGGACACAACTGAGTACAACCAATGTCAGACTCGTCTCATCGACCTGTACGCTAAAAACGAGTCCGTGGGGAATCCGCTCGAGTTCCTCTGCTACCGCATCCTCTACTACATCTACATCAACAACAACTCTGATGCAATGAAACTCGTCGCACAACTTAATCCTGCTCAGAAGGCCGACGAAGATGTTCAGTTTGCTGTGAAAGTTTTCAACGCATGGTCGACCGGAAACTACTATCAGTTCTTTAAGTTGTACCTTGCCGCTCCGAAAATGAGTGGATACCTCATGGACAGTTACGTTCAACGGGAACGGAACAAAGCGATGAAAATCCTCCTCAAATCTTACAAACCGACAATATCAGTACAGAGAATAGCAGACTTGCTCGGGTATCCCGATACAGAGACTGCAATTGTGTATCTAGACGATCTAAAGGTCGTTTACGCTAAGCCCCACAAGATTAAACTAGACTGCAAGCTGACCTTAGCCGCTGTTGACTTGTGAGCCACTGAGCTTATGTCCGGCTTTTTAAACTTAGTAGCTTTGTTTATTTCCTCTGTAGACTTGAAAATGCGTTTCTTAGGAAATTTTCCATCGAACTGACACGTTTATATTCATTTTACTGAAATGATAATAGGTAAATCGATAAAATGCATTGATCAGAATATTGCAGCAGGAAATAGTCAATAAAATTTGAGGGAAGAGTTGGATTCTTGGGGTTTATTTTAATTTTCAAAATCGGTGCAGTTCATATTTCAAGCATTGATAAAAAGGCTTGAAGCTAAAATTATAGCGCATATGATTGTTTAGGTTCATTTAAATTCACCCCCAATTCACCTAAACGGTAAGTTTGCAAAACAAAGCAAAGGGAAATTGTAACCCTATTTCTGTTCACTGTTGCACTTACAGATGCAATGGAAATTACTATGTATTGGCATTGCTGTTGAGTGTCGGCCTAGGAGTAGGATGCATGACAAATTTTCCGTGTTCAAATTCACGAATCGCAGTCACATGGTATTTCTTTTCAATGTTTTTTTACTTTAAAACTGAAAGTGAAGGTAAAGAGTCTGATTGCCTTATACTAATAGTAATAACACTCTAGTGGTAGTGTTAGTAAATATAAAATGAAATTCTTCGCTTACCCAGACCAATTTCGTTTTTATTTGTAATTAAAATTTAATCTTCATCGCGATACTTTCGTAAGCCTGTACGTGCACTGTGTGCACGCGTTACCTGGGTGTCTTAGTCCTAGTCCTTCGAACAAAGGAGACTGTTCAGAGTATCATCAATCACGTTGCACTGGCCGACACGCACAACGCAGTGGCCGGTAATGCGCTCGCAGCTCGAGAAATTCGTGCAATGTACAGTTGTTAAACTACAAGTCAGGAAACCTGAAACCAGGTACTTACTTGCCTTGCGTTGCGGCCCATTTTCAATGGGGCGGTTGACGAGATTATATCCGTCTAACGTTCTAAAGAAACGTTCAGCTTTAGCTGCGTGAGTCGGGTATCACCGCGACAATGGGGCGGCAGCTTCGCGCGCGGCCGGAGGCTGCCGCTTCGCGGCAGCAGGTCAGACAACGTCTGACAAGTACTTACGCAGCTAGAATAAGCCACCTAAGCGACGAGCGAAAAAGGGCTCTTGACGGGATAATATCCGTCTAACGCCAGAAAAGCAGCAAGCTGCGAACCACCTGGCCTGCAGGCCAGGTGACTACGCCGCGCGCGGTGGTGACTACTACAAGCTACGCAGATAAAATATTTGTCAGCCGCATAATTTTGTCTGACACAGAAATATTTTCTAAAATGGTGCCTAGCCTTGCTAAAAGTTGCCTTAGTACCCCGCAGCTGCGAAGCGCAGCCACGCCCCATGGCGCCCGGGCCGCGCCCCTATTTTTAAAAATTTTAAATCTTTTAAATTTTTTACATTTTCTTAAACATTTGCATTTTTAATTTTCTAAAAAGGGTCACAACGTGAGACACGCGCGCCTTCAGTAGCCCTGCTGTCGCCGCGCAAAGCGGCTGGCGCGCCGTGGTCTCACGCGACGTTGTGACCTTGTATTTTGTAGGTTGATAACCTACTGTCGCGTTGCTACACGTTGCATAGCCCTGCTGCCGCGAAGCGGCAGCCTCCGGCGCGCGCGAAGCGCGCGGCGGCGTGAAAAAGTTTTTTTAAAAGGGTCACAACGTGAGACAACTGTCGCGGCCATCACGCACTCTCACGCATTTTGGCGAAAAAATTTTTGACGCACATCGTCCGTTAATTGTGATCTTCCTAGGCTAGCTAACCAGATCCAGAGCCCTATTCACTATTGGTGCTCTAACCTTGTCAGACGTTGCCTGACCTGCTGCCGCGAAGTGCGGCAGCCCCCGCGCGAGAAGCGCGCGGCGCGGCAGCGAAGCTGCCCATATTCTTGAAGTGAAAATTTGATTTGTAAATTGAAAATGGGCCGCAACGCAAGGCAACTCTAACCAGGGCCAGAGCCCTTTCGCGCGCGTCACGCGCGCCACCAGTGCAGAGTTGGCTGGAATGTGGAAGCAGCCACCTTTGACGAGATTATATCCGTCTAACGTTCTAACGAAACGTTCAGCTTTAGCTGCGTGAGTCGGGTATCACCGCGACAACAGCCACCTTTGATAGCCACCTTTAACTGCATAGCAGCCGCGCGCTTAGCGTGCGTAAGAGAACGTTAGACGGATATCATCTCGTCAAATCAGAAAATATGAAAATTTTGTATCTGAAAGATCTAAACTACACTGACTAACGCATTAATCAACTGATACTTATCTATGAATCTAAAATCCTAAAAAATTCAAACAAGTTCACACTTATGCTAAAACTACAATCCTTATTTATACAAACTCTTATCTATAATTCTTATCTATATATCTAAACGACAAATGCTGGTCGAATTTAGAAAAGTTTGAGTGGAAAGAGTATTCCTGCGTAATCAAACTTTGCTGATCAAATTTCAAATAGATATTCTCAATTATTCTAAGTCTGTAGTCCACATCACAATTATCTAAAATCTTAATGGTATTAAAGTCAAAATTGCACTCAGGGTCGGGTCCCCTGTACCAACAACATGGTCAATTTACGCGCTTTTCTGCCTCCGAGGATTGAGATGTCCATTAAATTTAAAACCTTAAAAACGTTCAAATAGAGTATTCTTAGTCTTACCTATATTAGCAGCACTCTGCCCACACATGTTACATTGTATAGAATAAACTATTCTACTTTTACATTTCAAAGGGAAACAATCATTAAATTTAAACAAATTGCTAATTCAAAAACCCCGTTTATATACAAATTTAACATCTACAGAGGCATAGAACTTACATACTAGTTTTAAGATATCACATTTAAGAACTATTGACATGTTCCCAAGATATGGCATAACCATTAGGACTTCCTTCGGGGTAAACTAACCAAAGGGTTCTTTCGGTTCATAAAACCTATTCAATACCCGAGAAATGCACTCCTCAACAAAATCCTTAGGGAATCCATTCTTGTAAAACTTCAAACATAGATGCTTAAGGTCACATTCAAGAACATGATAACTACTCGCTATCATGTAAACTCTGTATTTTGTATTTGTTACACCTGTACCCAGGCTTTTACAGTTACACTGAAGGGGCTCCTGGAAGATTCTAGATCTTTTAACGGAGACCCTCCTCATTTAACCCTCAATCACGGTTTCCCGGTCATTCGGCTGAGTCGACCAAAGAAGATTGCATAGGCAAATGCCCTTAGCGCACTCCTCTAGGATTGGCGGATCTGGGAATTGAACCCCCGATCTTCTGCATAGAAAGTCGGGGTAGATACCACTACACCACCAAGACAACAAACCAGATTGGACTTGTAACGATCTGGAATGAACCTATTGTATAGTTGTGAAACAGTCCTTTATCGGTAGCCTTAACCTTAGTTGAAACCGACTTAGGATTGTGACTTACAACGGTGTCTAAAAATGATAGTTTACCCTCAGACTCTAGTTCGAAATCAAACTTAGTAGACACTACACACATGTAGACCGTTCAAAAATTCATAAAAAGCAGAAATTTCCTCTCTATTTTTAAAGATGCAAAACGCATCATCGACTTAGCAATGATAAAATTAGGGTAAGGTGACATCCCTATTAGAAAATATTGTTCTTTTAGGTGACAAATCCAAATATTTGCTAAAACCGGGCCTATACTACTACCCATCGCAATTCGCAACCCCCATTAATTTGACTATAAACCTTGCCATTAAAAACAAAGGTAATGTCACACACACACACACAAACTAAGAAGTTTTCTAAGAACCTGTTCCGGCAGATTAGGAACTGGAATATTTCCATTACCTCGATAAAGTTTGTCCATACAAATGTCTATAGTTTCGGCTACAGCGGCATAACAATGCCCCGGCAGCCCTGGCTACGCCGGGGGGCGCCGTCATAGGGGGGTGCCAAATCGTAAAAAAAATATGGGACAATTTTGCAAGATTAACTAAGCGACTAGCAAAATTTGCGTGTTTGGTTTAATAATCTCACTATTTATTTACATTTTTGGCCATATTTTCAAAATTAGCTCCTAGTAAGCTGTTATACCAGGGGCACCACTTGGGGGCGCCTTTTTACCACCAAGGATATAGCTACAACGTTATGCCACTGTTCGGCTAGAGGAATGTTTGTGAAGAGTGATTGTACGTCAAAGCTTGCCATGATTCTCTCCTGAAAGTCAAGATTGCGAAGCTGGCTGCAAAACTGAAAAGTATCATTGAGATCCGTCCCGTGAGAGCTAACACCAGTGGGCTGGATAATCTTTGCGATGAATTTTCCAAGCTGATAGGTAGCAGTGCCTACTGTGGAACAAATGGGTCACACCGGGTTTCCTCTTTTGTGAACCTTTGGCAGTCCATACATCACTCCTTTGTGCCAACCATGAGGATAAAGTTCCGTGTACTGATCCTTTGAAATCAAACCCGATTCTTCACATGGACACGCAAGTAGTTTCTAACATGTGTTTCAATAGTGCCGCTAATGGCATACACGTCCTGATTAGCTGCGAGCTTGAATTTGGTAGTGTCTCCTATATAATGTCCATCAATTTGTCAATGTAATCTGAATGATTTAGGATAAATAACCCAGAGCCCTTGTCAGGTTTTAAAATAGCAATTTCAGAATTTTTGGAAAGTTCCTTCAAAGCCCAAAACTCCTCTTTAGGGATGTTTAATAGATCATGACGAGTGTTATTAAACTTGTAGAAAGAAGAAAATGTAATTTCAAGGTTTTCATTATCATAGGCTTGTCACAGCAATTTCTAAGTTAAACTGATCTTAAATATTGAGCATTTCTGCACCAAAAATATTCTATAAAATGATGGTTTTCACCCTATAGATTTCCGAAATCGCCTTGAACCAGCACTTATCCTGATATTAGTATTACCTTTCTCCTTCTTTTCAGCCCTTATTCTCAATTTTTACTAGGTTCTTGTTTTGGTATGAGCAAAAGCAAATAGCATGCACATTTCTTAGCCCCACTAACTTATATAGAAGTCAATTCTTGGGGTGAAATCTATTCAATCTCACTGCTCAAACATCCTTGGTTTTCTGTATACTTGAATTTGATGTATGACAATCGCATGAAAATGATATATTTGTTCCATAATTGATATATTTGTTTCATTGAGAGCAACTTCCTCTTCAATGCAGAGATCAATTGGGATTGTGTTTGTCATAGACTTTAATGGATCGCCTGGAGTGGATGGCAGAGCTCCTGTGATTAGGATGTTAAAAGCCGTTACTTTTCTTATACTTACTTCAAATAGAGATTGACGTTTTACTGGAGTATGACTAGACTTAATTTAGTAATTTCCTATAAAATGAGGAACATAAGTTCATGCCATATGATCTTTAGAAAAAAGATATGGAAGTGGTAATCCGGTTGAATGCTGTTTCCCAATTGAGTTGATCAGGGAGATCATTCATTGAATGAGGAATAAGTTTTGACAAATGTTTAAATTTTCAGTAAAGCAGGACCGGTCATCAGATTCCTGATAACCGCAATAATTTACTGCATCGATTCAAATTTTGAATAAAGATTTTAGTGTTTTAAAGTGAAACTAATTTGATGTGCTATATTTTCACCATTTGACCATGAACAGATTTGATATTTAACTGTAACAACACGTGCCATCGTTCTTTAATGATGATGTCCACTATAGGTCCTATGAAGAGAGTCAGTCCTGCAAATTTAAATATGGAAAATATGTACAATAGAGTTTAATATTAGGGGTCATTCATAACCGAGCCGTACTTATGGCAATAATCCATTTTTCGTATTCATAATAATGGCTCGCCTCAACTTTTCAGTACAGCTTGCTAAGTTGTGGCTTAAATTGGTGAGCCCTATTTAAGCCGGCTCTAATTATGGCTTAGGATTTAAATACACGGATTACCTGAGCCGAGCCGTGGATTACCAGATCTGAGCTATGGATTACCATTTTAAGTCGCGGCTTACACGTCGAGTTTGGTATTCATAAAGTGAGGACACATCCTTATTTTCTGTGCCAAAAAACTGAGCGCCCAGATCCCGGCCTTTCCTACTGGCTTACTTGTCGTTTTATCTAATAAGTGCCCTTGTGATTTGAATTCTTGCAAAAAAACTGTCAGAGGCCATTGCCCTTAGGTAGAGGAACATGGATGCCAATTTTTATTGAAATCAAACAAAGTTGAAATTTCGAAATTTTTGGGCTCGGACAGGAAAAAAATCCAATTACGTTTTGTATGATAACTGCCCCTGTGATTGATATTTTTGCTAAAAACTTTCAGGGGTGATTGCCCTTAGTGGAGGAACCTTAGTACCAATTTTTATTAAAATCGGAAAAACTTAAAATTTCGGAATTTTCTGGCCTTTCAAGGGTCCTAGAGACCTCCAGAGTAATTCAAATTGATACACACTCACCTCGTCATGTACAGAAGGAATGGATGGGGTCACAAAACAAATTTCAGTAAAACATCTGAAGAATTGGAACAATAAAATCACGCATTTTTGAAGGTTAAGCACGTGACGAAAGCCACAATTTTTCACAGATGTGAAAGTTTAAATTAAAATTGCACATCTAGCCGTCAAGAAAATGTTGCAATGAACTTACAGCGAAAATTTTGGCAGAACGAATTTAGCTGATTAAAATTACAATAAGCTCACTAAATCAGGGGTGCACGCCGATGCCATTTTAGTGAACCGGCGGCGGCGTGTACAAAGCGGTACAGGCGTGGCGGCGCGCCATGGCGTGACTAGTTTTTTTCAATGTATAATGTATGTCTGCAAACTGGCCGGGCTGTTACAGCAAATAAACGGTGTATGTTGTATTTCACGGTGCCGTGTACTGTGCCGTGTGCCGTGTGTATGTCACCCCAGAAAAGGTGAGCAGTAGTGAGTAGTAGTACACAATAATTTGGCGAATCTAAATAATTGTAGCATTATGCTCATAAACTTTTTGACATGTTTTGTTGCTGCAAGAAATTATAAGCCATGAGCTTGGATCAAGAATGTTGATGAATGATTGTTATAGCTGCAATATTTTTTCAAAATAGAAAAATGTACCGCCG
>JH153760.1:75762-102223 GCA_000226015.1 Mnemiopsis leidyi | reverse complement strand
CTATAACCTAAGCTATAACCTAAGCTATAACCTAAGCTATAACCTAAGCTATAACCTAAGCTATAACCTAAGCTATAACCTAAGCTATAACCTAAGCTATAACCCCAACCAGGCAGCGGGTACCGGGTAAGAACGTGTTTTACTACAAGTGTCCCGATCACAGGAAGAACTATGTCATGTCCTTTGCCTTCCAGTTCGATAGGGAGGACGATGTTTATGAGGTTAGGAAACATGCGCCACCGTGCTGGTCCCCCCTCCACATTTGCAGAGTGTGCGATGTGCGACACTGCGCTTAGTGTACAGTTCACCATAGGGTTTGAGCCTTGTGAACTAGTAATTCTAACATATCATGACAATACTTGATGGGGCGGACAGAACTATCAGTTTATAAAGTAAAAAGTTGTCAACTTCCCTAAAACTTTGCTTGATTGTGATAATTTAGATTGCGAAATAATCAAATGGAGTTTTGCCCTTTGCGTAGTGCAAAATCTATTTTGCATGGTAGCATTTTCTCTCTGTAGCATGATGCCTAAAGTTTTATTGAATCGACTTCATTTTGCATGACTTTCTTTTTCAAAAGTACAGTAGAACTTACAGTTCAAATGTTAAACTCCTACGACTTACATGCTATGATCGTTTCTTAAATTCTAAAGAAATGGCCAACACTGACTTCTGAGCGATCATGAATGAGCATACACGAAAATAGCTTATGAAGGCGTATAATTCTATGATTGACGAATTTTTCATCAAACCGCTCCCCCATTTTTGTTCAAGGAAATTAGAAGTTCGATCAATTTTAGTTACCTCTTACGCATACGGGTGACATTTATGCATGTTGCATTCAAACAATCGCGTTTAGAAATAGAAGGGAAAATGTAAGTCTAGCTTTCACTAAGACTAATCATTGTGTCATTGTGGCATTATTCTCATTTAATATCTAAAAGTTCATTACTCAAATACTCAAAAAAGTTAATTTTCTATTTTCAGTTCGCATACTGTTTCCCCTACACCAACGCAAGACTTAGCAGTTGGATTGCAAAGCAGGAAGAGCGAGATATCGACTTTTTTTACGCAGACGTTTTATGTGACACTGTGGTGAGTGACAACTGTTTATGTTTTGCTTATCTCACAGAGTTTGAGTTGACAAGATAAAGAAGTTGGTAAATACGTTTTAAAATCGGGATACATGTTACTTATAAAAGCAAATAAAACTTTTCTTACTCTTTTATTGGATAGTAGTACTTCTATTTTCATGTACCTGCAATTTAGTTAATAACCTTGCTTTCAGCAACAAAGAAATTTGGACATCATCACCATCACATCGCCAGGTTTGTCCGTAGTGTGCAGATCTGAGTCTAAATACTAGCACTGTAATAACTTAAACCATGCATTACCTCATTGACAAAACCTCAAAGCGGTGACTGAATAACTTTCTATTTAGAATCATACTTAGATAAACCGAAATGTGTGTGCATGCGTTTGAGCGTGTGCGGATATTACATGAAAGAAGGTATTATGTAAGAAGTAAGAAAGATAGAAATTTAGTTCTTTCAGGAAAAAGTTTTTATAACAAATTGTCGTGTGATTGAATACATAGCAGGAGATTAATTTGGATTATCGGTAACACGTGTCTAGCTAAAGTGCGTGCATAGCTTAGTTGAGGGAGAATCATGCTTGACACTGCGATTAGATTTCAGCGCAAGTTTCGCACCTTCGAAGTAAAACACCAAAATCCAATTTGCTGTATGATTGTTTGTTAGGAGATACGTAAACTTTAAGGAGGCGTCGAAGTCGCGCCGTTTCAGAAATTTTTTGTAACTGCTGGCGTTGGTTACCTAAAATTTTACCGAAGTTTGTTAACTCTTTCAACCACAGTTCTATCGGTAGGCCTTGAATGCCTACAGTTTGTTAGGCGGTTATTCCATTTGCTAATAACCACCTAAAAATTAAGTTATGGCATCAAGAAAATGACCGCAAATCTTTGTGGATATTTACTAGTTTCGAATCAATTAATTTTATGATTGTAAAATAATAAACCACACATATCCTGAGTTTAGTAAATTTTGTCGAAAGCTCACTCTCTCTCTCATTGATTGAAGTGTGTGTTATGAAGGTGGCCTCATTTTGTATCATGTATATGATGACTTTAACTGGAATTGCTTTGCATGTCAATATTACATCAACCTTCTCTTGATATGTAGCAGAAGGTCAAGGCTTGATTTAGGGTACCCGTCACAATTATTTTGTTTGTTTTCCGCAAGCGCGAGGTTTTTTCTTTGTACAAAATGTCATGACGCGCATCTAGTGTGCCTAAATCGTACGAACTTTTTGCCTGTTTGTAGATCTAACACTTCTTGTGATAAGCCTGTACCTTTTAAATTGGAGATAAGGGATAAGCTATTGCCATTGGATAACGAAATAGTTACCAGGAAAAACTATTTCAGAAAACATACACCCTACAAAACAGAAGAGAGTGATATTCATCACTGCCAGAGTACATCCGGGCGAATCTCCTTCGTCCTACGTGTGCGAAGGTAGGTCTGAAGTTCTCAATGCGTATTTCGCCTTTTTGTAAATTATCGTATATTCAACCGTCAAATTGTAAATTTTTCATTGATTTGAAAATTCAGGATTACAGCTCCTGACAAAAATTAAAATCCATTTTTATAGGACTTATGGAATATCTATTGGAGAACACACCTGAAGCCAAAGCTTTGAGAGACCACATAGTATTTAAATTTGGTTAGTCCATTTCTTTTAGAACAAAAACGGAAATATTTAAAATTATATTTACACATCGTCAATAGTGAATATTTAAATAGTGTCTGTATGAATAAGCGATCAGTGATAATTACACAGTGAAATTGTATGATGTATGATACCATCTCCTTCTATAACAGTTCCCATGCTAAATCCTGACGGGGTAGCTTTGGGTAACTACAGATGTTCGCTGATGGGCTTTGATCTGAACAGACACTGGACTGATCCGTCGCGCTGGGCGCACCCCACACTGGAAGCTACTAAAGCCTTACTCCTGGAGTATAATGACAACCCTAGTGTTGATCTTGATTTCTATATAGGTAAGTATTATTTTATTTTATCGTAATTCGAACTACTAAAACACTAAAAATCTTCTCACTGAAAAATTTCAGTTTAATTTTATTCTTTTGTCATCATTTCTGCCTTGTTTCTCTTCATCTTATGATACTTTCTCCCAGATATTCACGCCCACTCTACTCTTATGAACGGGTTCATGTACGGTAATGTTTACGATGACAATGACAGATTTGAACGACAAGCCGTGTTCCCTAAACTGCTTTGCAACAACGCTGAGGACTTTTCTCTTGTAAGTTTGCCATCCTAATATTCATCTTAATTACTCGAGTGCTATAACATAAATGCATAACAATATAACATTTCTATTCCAGAACAGGTTACGAGTTGGTTTTTCCTTTCTTACAAAGTTTCTTAACATGCTTATTTTTCAGGCGTTTACTTCGTTCAACAAGGATGCAGTGAAGGCTGGTACAGGTCGACGTTTCTTAGGATCTTGTTTGAGTCCAAGATCGAACTGTTACACTCTTGAAGTCTCCTTTTACAGCTTCACTAATCAAAACAGTCAGGTATAACAAACAATTGTGTTTACCGATTAATTGATAGATTTACAACATCAATAAACCCTCGCCAATATTCCACCTCCAGCGCTATAATTCCACCTCTCAATTTCAGGTTATACCATACACAGTGGACGGCTATATCGGTCTGGGACGGAACGTGGCTAAAACCTTCCTGAACTACTACCAGCTCAGCCCGGCCAGCAGCCCGCCTGCCGCCCAACCTGCACCTCCAGTTAACAAGACCAAACTCCGGGCCCACATCAGGGACGAGGTGTTAATGGTACACAGACAGAGAAATAATACGACCAAGTAGGGTACCAGTTTCTTGAATTTGTTCTGGTCCTTTTTTTATTGAGACAGATTCCGTGGATTTTGATGTAAGTATTCGTTATGAATATTAAGTGATAAGATGCTACATTTTTAAGATCTTCTCTTGCAGGACAACACTACAAACAGACACAAGTAGAAGTCCCACAGATGCTATTTATAAACCAGCTTATGAGGCCCAGCTTTCCAACAGGTAGTAAATGGGTCCAAATTCTGATTGATAAAGACGCAGCTTTAGCTCTGACAATCTTTTCGACTACTACATTTACCTAACAGTAAATGTTCCAACTTGAATGCCCTTACAACTTGAAGCTTGAAAACCTCATCTCGAAATCCTGTTTAACTAACTCTTCACGTCCTACTAATCTCAAACAACCCGCAGTACGACATCATTACAGTCCTACATCAAACAACTGCGGAGTAAGATGGCAAGAGAGCTGACTCAGAAACAGGTCCCCTCCAAGGAGATGATGTGTACTCCTAATTCCACAGTCAGGTGGGTGAATTAGGGTTTTTTTAATCATTTAGCTCGATATACCTGCACTATTCGTACATCATCAATCAAAGCTGTTATTCCAACAATCACATGCTCACAATAATTTGTTTCTACAAGACGTAAGTCCGAACTCACTCTCCGTCACTCTCCATCAGTCCCACTGCTAAGCGGGTGTATGAAACTCTGCGGAGCATGTCACCTCTAACTGTCACCTACGATTCATACACACCTAATGCACGTGTTCCATCACCCGTCACCAATAATCACAACTCATCTGTCAACAGCAGATGGTCTGAGGTCAGCTGAATAACCATTTAAAATCTTATCATGAAATCTATATATCATCCTTATCACTCACTCACACGTTTCCAGAAGAAAAGCTAACTAACCCTGAAATTATCACAACAAATTCCTACTCTCGACTAACACTGACACTCCAGGCCCCCACCCAGGTCACAACTAACGAGTACCCTTCTCAACACTACCAGCCCCCTCCCCGTGAGTCCGCCTCAGTCCCTCACCAGCCCCCGGGCTCCCGCTCTGAGGGGACTAGACGACCCATTAACCGACCAAGTTAGTTCTACCGATTCCGGGTTTAAATTTTCTTAACCCTACCTTAGTCAGTCGATAGTCTGATACCATATGTTCCAACTAAGTTAACCAAACTTATGCCTTTCATTGCTTTATAAACTTTGTCGACATGTTTCATTCCATTCATTTCCATTGCATTACCTGTAACCGTTTTTAGCACGTAAACGTATAGCTAAATCCCGAATTTCCCCTACAGAATCGAAGGAACCAGCAGTTGGGATCTATACCTCCCGCTCCTCTTTCAGAATATCGAAAACGCGGGAACGGTAAACTGGCAAGCTACTTTCTCAACCCTCTTCAGCATGACAACTCTTTGTGAGCTTGAGCTCGCAAATCTGCTCACTTTTCTCTGTGAAACTTATTAAGTTGCTCACTGATGAATCTTTCTCAGTTGTTCACTTGTGGATCTTACTCAGTTGCTTATTTGTCTTGGTGATGTAGAAGTAGTAACTAGTAGCATGGTTGAATTGTGTGACGAACTTTTATTAGTAGAAGACTATAAACTTGACCAGATCATTATGAACAGGAATCATACGTGAATATGATATGATCATGTGACTGTGTGCATTGTACAGTGTATATTGGCTTATGTTGGAGGTGGTAAATAATTTAGTTTCCCTGTAGTTCCCGATGTTTATTATTCATGTAAGTAATATTACAGATGTTATTGTAATTATTTATGTAAATTTAATTTTAAAGTAAATAATTAATTTTGCTATTTACTTGAAATTCGCCTGATAGGAAACAGCGATCTATAGGATAAAGAAGAGAGCTGTTAGAAATGTTATCGTGATCTTGATGTATTCTCAAGTTTATATTTATTTTTATCTGATGCAAAGTAGTGTCTTGATTTTATCAATCACATAAGCGTCCATTGGAAAAACTAAAATTTTTGTGAATTTAGTGGGGTTGAAAGGGGGGAAACACAGAACTTTGGTGCAATCATTTTTCGTCTAAATCTGATAAAATGAACACAATCTAATCAGACAACCCACTAAATCTTCATTCTAGTCCGTTGTGTCCACATCCAGATCGTCCCGCTTATCATTGAAGAAGTAGCAAGATTCCATGGTAGAGTTGATAGCCAGCAGAGTGTAAACTGGACTGTACGCGTTGAAACTCTGCTTGTAGAAGTCAATCGATTCAGGAAAGTGGTTCTTGTTCTGGCGAGCTTCGTCAACGAAGAAGTTTCCCAGATACTGCATGAACAGAATCGCGTTTCTGGTGTGAGGAATGTTGGAATAGGTAGACCTCTCGAAGGAGTTCTTCTCGGGGTGGAATTGAGAAGCGTAGATAGGGAGAGTCTTGTGTTCTACCAGAGCGACGTACTCTGCACCGTACTTGTCGTAGTTCACAGCCAGCAGATCGAAGTTCTTGTTGAGAGGTCCGGTGGGGGAAGTGATCTTGTCAGCGCTGATACAGTAGGAGTGACAGTTGTAGACCAGCTTCTCGGTCTGAACCGCTTGGTAGAGATTGCTGTCCAAGTTCATCAACATTCTGGAGTTTTGTGCACCCTGGAGTTGAGAACATTGCGTGTTATATTCATGTAGAATTTCAATGTAGTGATCCTCATGTGTATATGCGCAAACAAAGTATTGTACTTTTCTTGGTTCTTCATTATCATATGTTGTTATAATTACCCGATCTACTTGTTTACCGACTCGCTACAATTATAACATACCTCTTGGAGTGTCAGATTGTTGGGCATCCTAGCTGCACATCTGAATCGAATGTCAGTTTCTTCAGTAGCATTTGCTTCTGCGTAAAGTATCGCCTCAAAACCTGCAAAGATAATTATTGATAGTCTATATCTACTTTGACTAGTTTTTTAATGCGTGACTAGACATTCATCATTCAAATGAGTATCAAGAAGTTAGAAAGCCCATTTTGCGTTTGTAATTTGAAGCTAAGTAAGCTAATTTGAAGTAAGCTAAAATTAAACTCGTGCTACAAACAATTCAATCTCTCAGCGAGAAATTCTCACCTAAACAAGTTCCCCAAAGTGGAAAATAGGTTCCATTCTTGTTTGTACTGACCGTCCAATCATAGATGTACTTTGCAGCTCGGTAAAACTTGGTGTCGGGAAATAACTGCGACATGGTCGAGTAAGAATGTCTGTTTTGTAAATGTAATATCAATGATAGATTGAAAGAAAGTTGTGGTGAGGTGGACATAAATTCGATAAGTGTAACCAAAATTCATCGTTGCATGCAACAGAAAAACAAACTGACCAATTTATGCAAGAATGTAATCTCGGGACTTTCTTGAGCATTTCGAAATAAAGATGAGGATTTAAGTTACTAATACTATGATAATAATTACGTTGTGTTGGTGTGACAGTTGCGTATGTAAAACGACCCTCACCTGGGCTCCTCCAGGAAGCAACATTCCGTTGATGGAGTGCAGGGTTTTGTTCATTTCCTCCATTGACCACGAATCAAACACGGGAATAACTTGGGCACCTGCAGGTCGATAATAGATAATAGAAAATTTGCTGAAACAAATAAAATTCTCGCATCAATAATCAGAAGTGTAGGTCGAAATTGACCAGTAATCAAATTAGAACTTTGGAATTGAGGCTTTTCATTAATAAATCATAAGTACTAGGAGTGGGCCGGTTTATATAGTGATCACTGTTTACTGGATACAGGAGAACAAATCGTTATCTGATATCTCAAACCTGCCATCTGGAGATACTTCACGTAGGAAGCAGCAATGTAGGAGTGACCTAACGGCTTCATATTCCTGTTTGTCTTCTGGGTGAGAATCCCAATAACTGGACCCTCGTATGTTGAAGGATGAGGTATATTTCGTTTTGTTGAGGTGGGAGCGGAGTAAACTCCAGCCATCACACACAGGAGTACCAGCAGGTACTTCATCTCTTTCAACGTCTCTGTCTAGTCATGGCGTTGTTGAATTAGTTGATTGATTGAAATCGAAAACTTGAGCTAGTATAGAACTTAATACCATATTGACAGTTAAATTTAGATAAAGTTTAGTTTGTTCTATTACTCAATTAGCTGCATCAGCTGTAACTCCTATCATGTCAGATGTAGACTTGGTTTACGTTTTCAGAGCAGAAGTTCCATGAATTGGTGTCAGTACAATCACACTTTATTCTTTTACTCTACTTTAAGACATAAAAGTAGGACAAAATCTCACGGAAATGGTATACTAAACAAGTTGAAGTATCTGCAGTTATAGCTGCAGTGAAATGTTTAACTTTAACTCTAATGTCTCAACTTCAAGTCCCAACCAAGTTGCTAGTAGCTATAGCCGTAGGTGCGTTGTGCCGTTGTAATTGTCATGTTAATGAATGACTATGAAACATTGTAACATGGTGAAAAATTAGCGTAACGTGCTGTATTGCTTAACTCAAACTTTAGTCTCAAGCCTATTATTATTAAGCTTATCTTTTCGTATGGCTAAATTTCCTGAAAAAAACGAATGTCGTTCAAATGATTTATTGTGCACTTTGAAACTTGTCGAAGCTATCGGCCACATAAATATTTACATTTACAACCAGATTGCTCAACGGCAGGCTGTGAATGAATTGGACAGCTCGTTTTTAAGGGGGCAAAAGAAAACAATGTATTAATAATATAAACAATAAATTTCATTAGTGGCTATAACTTATTGAATTTATTCCATAATGTGGCGTCAAAATCCCGAAAACCCGAAGTTTCAACTGCAGCATAAAACTGTAAGATTTAAAATCTGCGAATCAATTTCAGGTTCAACTTCAAGTTCAACTGGATACTACCTTGTAGTTCTGTATAACTGTTTCATCTGGCCAGATGTGCAAAAAAAGCACAATATGTTAACACCATCGCTCTTTCACAAAACATCAGTAACCACATTCCAATATCAGGTTATAGGGGGCGGTAGAATCAACTAGCAGGCAATGCTAATCAGATTTCTAATTTGTTTTTACTCTGACGAAGGCCAGACTGTAGACACTCACAAAAGCCAATCAGATTTGGTATACAGGTGCAAAATAACAGGAACCAAAATTGAATCCGTCGCATGCAATACTGCTGTACAATAGAAAGATGAATCTGTCTTTCTCCAGGATTCGATTGAATCGGACAATCCCTTATTGGCCTCACAACTTCAAGCTTACATGCGGCTCCGAGGAAGGGCACATTGCCTATTGGTATATCAATTTTCTCAGTCCTACAAGTACAAGACATTAAAAGGTTGTGTTTATGGATCACCATTTCTAATTCTGTTCCGAAACGTGCCAGAAATTGAATGAGAAAGTTGAAAACTTCATTTTATGAGACTGATCAATAGTAGTGACTAACACTAACAGTAACAGTCTACTTTCTAGTTCTACACAGAGAATAATGGCATTGTCAATATCTGCGACAGTGAACCAGAGTACTCTCCGTCCACCGTGTTCTTCTTTACAATTACTTCAAGCCATTCTATCTATTAATATTATGAACCATGAGCTTAGCGTCAAGTTAATGTCTAATCCAGAATCTACTGATCGGCCCTACCACAGCTTCAGAAACTACAAATCGGCCCTAGTCACTCGACCATGGCTTTATCTCGAACGTTTTGAAGAAACAAAACGAATGTCATTGTCATCCGTATCACTATCTATTTTTCAGCATGCATGGCCATCATGATCATATTCAAAATTCCATTTTGTTTGTATCTGTATTTTGTATATTCTTTCTTTCAGCTGTAGATATATAGACATAGCAATAGTAATAGATATTGTGCGAAAGACGACTAGAATTTGAGTTTGAGACTTGAGTATGACAGTAGACAGAAGAGCACAGTATACCTGCATTGTCAAAGACTTTCTCACTGATAAAACTGTAATTTAACACCGTACATCTACGAGACACCATGAAATCGTATTTGTATAAAAAGTCGTACGTTTTTATCCTACTCTAAGCTGAAGCTAAAATCACGTATCGCATACAAGTACGCTTGTATGCGAATTGTGATTTTAGCTTCAGCTTAGAAAGAACTACAAGTTTTTGCAACTCACGTTTCAATTCCAAACCTTTGACTTTACTTGAAAGTAAACTTCTTCAGCTTTATATTAGCGTTGACTACTTATAGTTATATCTCAGGTTCATTTCTTCGCAATCTATCACAACCAGATCTGATATTTTCCTAAACAAGTCTAGAAAGTTTAGCTTTATTGTCGCAGTTGCACCCAAATCTCGCAGCTTAAAGCTTTTCACTAGAACGTTTGACGGATATCATCTCGTCAACGAAGTTTGCAATAATAGCTAGCGATTAGTCATAGAACTAAAAGTGTCCCCATCTAGTAGTCCGGCCGCGAGAGATACAAGTACAACACAAGACTGGATGATGACGACAGAGTTTCTGCAGCTGGTACTTCTCTGTGTGACAGCAGGAGTCTACTGTAGTTTAACCTCAGTAGAGCGAGGTGTACCCTACCCACCCACATACACAGGACCCGTTATCGGGGTCCTGGCACAGACCACGTTCGGGAAGATGGAAAAGTTCGGTCACTCCTACATAGCTGCTTCCTACGTCAAATATTTGGAAATGTCAGGTTGGTCCCGGTTGGTTGGTAGACTCAGACACTGACAGATCTATCGTAGTCGTACCCGTTGGAAATGGTTCAGGTTAAAGTGATAGAATTAGATGAATAGATCGAATCTATCTACTTCTAGTTCTACTTATCTTTAACTATAAGTAAAAATCATTGAGGGGCCATTTAATTTTAATCCTCTTCTAGTTCCAATGGTTCTAATAACTGCAACACAAACAGGTGCCCAAGTAATCCCAGTGATGGATTCCCTTTCTGCCGAGGAACTAAACAGGACCCTTCACTCGATTAACGGAATGTTAATTCCGGGAGGGGGACAAGTGAGTGCCACAATTATAGGTGACTTATTTCACGTACTGAACTCTTGGTCTTAGCAGCACCATTTGATCCAACTTATTCAGCAGAATTTAGAATTAAGGTTAAACACGTTTCCAGTTCAAAAACTTATTGTTTAACACTTATATTTGCAGATATTTCCCGACTCAAAGTTTTATCGTGCATCAAAGTTTATCTACGATTGGACAGTTAGCTACAACAAAAATCAGACCGAAACTCAGGGTCATTTTCCACTCTGGGGCACATGCTTGGGTAAACAATTTTTGTCATATTAGTTGTTACAGTGTTTTGTTTCAATTATGTTTCACTTTTAGACTTCAGACTTTGTATTTGTAATACTAATATGTTTTCGAAGGTTAAACTGCAAAGTGCAAACATAGAATTATCATGAAAGCGAAACACAAATTCTTGCAGGGTTCGAGGCGATGTTATACGCGGAGGCAGGTGCAAATGAAACCAACGACATAAGATTCAAATGTTCAGCTCACATGGCCAATAACCTTACAATCCAAGAGGTAAGTAGTAAGGCAAAATATCAAAGTTTTATCTTGAAACTGCAGTTTCATACAGATAAGGTGACAAACACCACATGTACATCCAACAATCCACCAGGGAGCCCAAGACTCAAGGATGTTGAAGAATCTTGACAGCAAACTCTACCAAGCTGTTCAAACCGAGAAACTAGTCTACAACTCTCACAGTTTCTGTATCTCCCCGGACAAGATAGAAGATACTGACTCCCCTCTTCACAAGAACTATAATCTACTTGCTGTAAACTGGGATGCTGAGGGCCAACAATACATCGCTCTGGTTGAACACAAGACCCTGCCCATCTTTGCCTCCCAATTTCACCCAGAAAAGAACGGATTCGAGTGGACGACATACGAGGATATCCCTCACTCAAAAAACGCGGTTCTGTTCATGCAGTATCTGGCTAACTTCTTCTTGGATGAGGCACGGCAAAACAAAAACCAGTTTTCTGAGTCTGCGGAGTTTTACAAGAGGAGTATCAACAACTTCAGCCCGGTTTACACGCTCATGGCTATAAACTCTACATTGGAAACTTGCTACTTTTTCCATGAGAAATAAAATTGGGATGTGTGGTTGTACTGTATGTGTATATTGGATGAAACAGATTTCTTTGTGATACCTCTTGTCTTGATGATATGAAGACAATTTCTATTTGAATCATACAAATAAATTCTTCTCATTTAAATTATACTTAAAACTAAAAAATACATTTACAATTGACAACGAAACAATGAAAAAGTCATGACTGGCTGCCATTTGGGAACATAAAATCTTTTGGAGATATCTTTCAGAATTACACACACATAAAATTAAATAAAGCCTTGAATTAACTGTACTTGTAAATAAAGTTAAACAGAAACACCATGGAATTAAATGCGTATAAACATACAATTTAGATTACATAAAAGTAATAATATGCACATTCCCCTTTATAACAACCGAAAACAGAACTCAGCAAATAAATATTGCTTTACGTGCCTTCACACAAGCTATAAGTTAACCTTTATAAAGATAACTAGGTTAAGATTTCATAAATTCAGGGTACCACTAACATATAATTTTATCTTAAACTAAAACGCGAAGTAAAAAATCAAAGTTCTAATTAACAAAGTCAAAATATAAAACAAACTTTGTGCTATCGATGACATATAATGAGCTAAAACCAAAATAGCATTGTTCTGCTTTCGTGTTTATACTGCTTGTGATCGCAGCACTGTAATTACTCAATTAAACAACAAATCAATCTAAAATTGAGGACAGTATGGACAATTGAATGTTGATGACGTCATGATGAATGACCATTACAGCACTCCGCTTCATCGTCAAGGTCCGCATCCTCACTGACGATTCCGAGCTGCTGTACTCCAGAACTGCCTTGTTTTCGCCATTTCCTGAATTTGGCGAGATCTTTCCGAGTTACTATGCCAACAGCTTTGTTGTTTTCGTTGACTATAACAAGATGCCTGAAAAGATGAGGGGTAGATTACGGTATTCATGGGGATATGGGAAGTGTCTTACATTGTTTGGCACGTGATTTTGACTGTGAGCTGTATTGAGGGTGAAGTAATAAGGAGAGAGACCTTGTCGCAAATTTCGAAGAGATTACAACAACAGCTGCAAATCTAAACAGCAATAAGAGTTCATGACGAATAAGCCACGTGATGATGAGACCTACCTGAGCCCCATGCTTCTGAAGAGGTTGAAGAGTCGTGCGAAGGATACAGATTCGTTACAAGTGTACGGGGAGAGGTTTATAAACTGTCTTAAATCTATCTTCATCTTCATGTGCTCGTGTGGTATATCCACATCCTGTGTAAATGTATCTTTCAAGTGAAGATTCGTAAGAAAAATTTTTGAGATGGCTAACAAAAAAGAACGCCCCAAAAAGTCCTTTAAATTGTTAATTATTTCTGTTTGCCATAGGCATAGCCATAGTTGGATTCTGCAAAGCTTTGTTAATGTTTTTGAGACTGAGATTACGTCAAATACGAAAGTCAGAATAAGGTCTTAAAGTTGAAAAGCAACTCTAGAGGTAGTTTTTGAGATAGCTAAGAACACTGAACAGCAAAAAAAAGTCCTTAAAATTTTGTTCAATTTGTCTGTGTGCAATAGGAGGACCCTGCAAAGCTTTGTTGATGTACTTGAGACTCTACAATTACGTCGGTATTACGTCGGTAAAAGTATGATAGTCGGAATAGCCTATTTAATAAAAGGAGTTCAAACAAGGGTTTAGAATATGTATGGGGCTTGACAACCAATATCAAAATATAAAAACATCAAACCTCAATATCTGGATATCTTGGATACATATCTCTGAAATCATCTACTGAAATATCTCCGAACACATTCATCGTACTTTCGTTGAAGTAAACCTGAAAATTTTCCAATTGTAAATCAAGCCTAAGGCAGAAATCTGGTGTTTTTCCTATGGTGGGTGACATTAAACAAAGGCAACTAAATGGATAGATGGAGCTGAACTACTGTCAGTAATACATTTATGGAATATGGATTATAAATAATATATACGGCGCGGTAATCTTAATACTTACATCTACACAAAAACATTTCTAATCCAGAACAATACGCAGTTATGTATGCAGATGACATCGGCTGATGTACTAGTATCGCAGGCGTGCACCTCCTTTGCCCCATTACTCACTCTATTGTGCCATTATACTGTGACCATTGACCTCGCTCATTAGTATTTCAGTGAGCACGCCCGGGATCTTACCTCCAGCCCAGTACGGCAGTGCGCCAAGGTCAGGCTCCTTGCCATCCACTGCCTAGAGTTATCTGAATTTCTCTACCCGCCGCATAACATAATTTTTTTTCAAAAATCGTGAACATCAAACCCAGCTAAAAATTGGGTACAGTTTTAACAGATCTTTAAACAACTCATTGTCGGATAATGCATGTTTCCCATTTGTAACATTTTTCAATGTGCCGATAATTAATCAAAAGTCTGGATAAAGCCTTGGATTTGGAGACTTGAAGTCTTAGGAGTCACTGTCAGTCTGTTACCTGGGTATGTAACACAAAATAGACAGCTATAACCGCACTCTCGGTTAAATTCAATTGCGGTCAATTTGCAAGTGTTGAAAGCGTGAGCAGCTACTCAGATACTTTCAGAAATCATATTTGTGACGTGCAATGTTTCATAGCTGATGGACACTATGACAGCCGAATTTTGTTGGGTTTTTTGTCATTTTCATCATAACCTGGCACAGCAGCTCTTTAAAAACCGAAGCGGGAGGTGGGGGGTATTTTGACCGTGAAAATGACCCAAATTTTGTACAAATTTAGTGTGATTTTTTCAGAGCAAAATGTCAATCTTGACAATGGCAATGGATAAGCTACGATAAACAACGGGGTTTCAATAGCCATTTCCAAATTTTTTGACCATTGAACATTAGGAAAATTCCATTGACCATAAGGTAAATTATAGGTTGTTCGGTCGGATCAGTGAATTAGCCTCTACACCCCCCCCCCCACTTCAGAGGTTTTCGTTGCAAACAAGTCATTCTTTAGGCGGAAAGTGAAGGCAAATTTCACGTCTTTCTATGTTTCTATTGCAAATTTTTGGACAAATTTTAGTTTTTGTTCGACATACATAGTTGTGAGTTGCCTACAAAATCGTTTTATTATTTCTTCAAGTGCAGCAATATTTTTAAATATTGAAAAACCTTTCTCGGGAGTACCTTCAATTATAATTTTCTGATCCTAAGAATGTATCCCTACAAGAAATTAAGCAATTGTATAACCACCGACCCTTCTAGTTTTTCAACACTATGAGCGCCATGACGAACTCTCCAAAATTCTCACTTACTTTCTTGATAAGCAGGAGTATAAGCTGCTCCCGCGTAATCAAACCCATGAACTGTCCAAAGTGCTTGGCGTCTGGATCCGTGGGTACCTGATAGACAATGTCATTAAAATCTAAGCCACGTGAAACACTTCCAAGTCACGTGATCAAGTGTTATATAGTGCAGTAGCAAGCTGCTATAAACGATGTAGAACGTATATTCGCTTGAATGCAACCTGAGCTCGGTTTAGACCTTTAGAGCGAGTGATTACCGTGCCCAGATTGTAAGTAATCTGTCATACGTGTTATCGAGATTGCTATTTGACCGGCAGCATCATCTAGAAGATGGTTAAAGTATGAATTGTTCATGAACATTGTAGCTTTGTTGTGCTGAAATCACATAATGAACCTTCTGTTTCATAGAAATAGGATATTGCTTGACAGTGCACATGCTCGTTCAGCTAGATTTCATTTCACTCGGGCTCCTGGCTTCTATCATAGCGCCAAGTTTAAAATCTAAACTATACAGTGTCGACACGAGTAACGATATTCTTAGATCTTTTCATGCATTGTGTCTGTTATTCAACGTTACAACTGTTACCAACGTTACAACCGTTACTGACGTTACCAAGGTAACAACCGGTACCTGTGTAACAATTGTAACGCCCTGTTACGTTACCTGTGTTACGACGGGGAAGCCGTTGTGTGTAGTCCGTTTCAGCATCCTGACCACCGTCTCAACCGACTCTATCGCTTTGAAACACTTAACGGGCGTACTCTTGATATTGCCGGCTGAAAGAAAGGAATTGTTAAGATTAAGTGGAAGCAACTATTGACAAATTAAGTAATTATCATATTAGTGTCTGTCGAAATGCAAAAGTAATAATGCCTTGTATATTTGTGAACTTAGATACAAAATTCCCCGCACCTATGTGCCATTGTGCTACTACAATACTAGACATCAAGTAAATTTGAACCTAAACTTCTTTCATTCCCACTTAGAACCAATTTAGACCGGGCACAAATGTTAATAGTTAATCACTAAATACTGCACGTCCGGTAATAACCACCCTTCAACAAAGTATGTTAATAGCAAGGTATGCAACTGTCCTCATGCTTTAGCCGATACACTAACGCCCTCTGACGTATCAAAATAGTACCTAAATCGATAGAGCTCCACTTGTTCATGATATGGTTTTTTTTCCTGTCAAACATTGACGTGTGTTTAAGTTTCAAAGTAGGTACCAAGTCCAGCGTTGGTATTTGCTTGTATTGCAGTACATGCGCTATCTCCCGTTATCTAACGAGTATAGTTAGTGAACCGTAAAAATCGTAGACTACTTAGAAGGTAAGCCGATTAGTTTATTGAAAAGATGACAGCTGCTTTCTATCAAACTGTATCAGCTTGACAGCTAAGCACTTGAAAATCTGCGAAGTTTTGAACCATCGTCTTGAATTGGTGTCTTATCTGTCATTCTTCTTTTGAATCTAACGGCCGAAAATAATGAATATTGTAAGTTTTCTGTGTCCCACACGTTGCCTAAGTAGAAATACTGGCACAAACACGCGTGACCGCCCTGCATAACAGCTTACCCAACGGTTGAAATCGTTAATAATGAATATAATCGAGTGTAAGCGCTCATAATTGTGATTCGAAATCTGCATTCTGCGCCTATAGCCTAATTTGTACGGGGCATTGTGAACGCTGGGAGTATTTTTATTACATCACTGAATTTAACCACTGAGACACTCACTCTGTATATCATCCGCAGGTGGTCACAGCAACGTTTACAAATTTACAAGCTAACAGTTTAACACGACCTGTGGCTTTATATCAATTGCTGATATTTTAGTAGGCCTAAATGTGCTCTATTAGCGAGTACTATATCTGCAAGAACTATATCCTGTAAGAACTATATCCTGTAAGTACTAAATCTGTAAGTACTATACAATTGTAAGTACTGCTAGTTTCACAATCAAGGTACCATGTAAACATCCTGTTTGAACACGTCGGGCGACCGGTAAACTCGCCACAGAGCAACAACGGGGAAGATTCTCCCCTGAACAAACGCAGCATCTGTTCTACTGTAATATCACTAGACTGCCAGCTGATCTTGTCTTGCCACTCACCACTCAAGTGACGGTTATCTGCTCTGACATATACAGTTAACGTTGAGTATCAGTTAGAAAATATCCTCTGTCAGCAAATTCCGGAGATCTTAGAGGCGGCCCGCTAGCGTCTCCCAATTGTGATGTCGATTGTGATAGGCAAGACGACGTTTCGGTTTTTTTCTTTGGTGAAATTCCTGTTAGTGTAAGCTATCGTGGTCCTGCTATTAGTACAAGTTAACTAACATTTTGTGTTATAACATAATTTGTAAGAGTAGACACTTTAACACTTAACCCCCTATCTTACGTTATTCCCGTGCCTTGGTATTTTCATATCGACATCAATACTGGGACCGAAGTTTCTCTGCAGTTTCCCGTAGTCTGAGCTTCGAAGACAATTATTAGAGAACGTCCCTCTTAACCTTCAATAACTTGAAGTTGATATTTCATTATTTTCTCAAAGCGAACGGTGGCTTCTTTTGAAGGCACTCTTAAAACCAGGAATACATGATATTTAAGGTAGCTAGCAGGCTACACCGACCATTCTGCACCTTGGAGGTGTGAATTGGGACCATCAATGACTATATGCTAGGCTAATTTTCCGTGAATTATGACAGCCACGTCATAAATAGGTGTTTTGTCCGTATTACGTTAAAATATTCTCAGAATGTCCACCTGCAGTTTATCGTGCTTATAAATATACAAACTCTCGGCGAATCTAGTAGATCTACGACTTCCACCGTATAAGCAAGCTTTTCGAACTCCTTTTCTCGCACTTATTTGCAGAGAAAGCACCTCAACTTCCCAAGTATTCTCAGCAAACTCCCGCGTACCTAACTGCGCGGTGTAAGGACTTCACACACGGCAGATATTTAACGTTAGGATTACTCCAGATAAATACCCATTGTCACAGACACACGTGGTAAACACAGCAAACTCTCGCCTAACCGCCCATCATTAATAACACGTTAAGTACACATTGTTAGAAGGAGGTTATTTACAACATACCCCCGGCTGAGATCGCCACACAATGCGACACACAAACAATGAGACACACACTGTGACACACTGCGATTTAGACCCGTTATTCACTGCCAGGCGGTCGCCAGAAGAATATTCATGTTTTGCGTAGACAGCAATGCAGACTGTATGAACCTGTCCGGTTTATGCTTTGTTGGTATTTAGCAGTACATTAATTTTACCCTTAAAATTGTTGTAGTTCAGCGTTATGGCTAAAGGTAGATAGTTAAACTGTTTGTTCTATATCAGCAGTTTATAGCGTCTTGACTGACGGGTTTAAAGTTAAACTATTTTAAAATTCGACTGTACTATTTCTATTCGCGTTTTATAGAGATATTCCATATTTCATGCATGAAGCAAAGGCTCTATAATTTCATGAGTCCATGATCAAGATGCTCTAAAATTATCTAGTCAAAAATACGATTCAGTTACCCTATTTTTGTCACGGTGTCTATAATTTGTCCGGTCGTTTGAAAGAATACCGATGCACCTAGGTAATGGGACCTTAACGCCCAAAATTGTACCTCTGATGGGACCCTAGTGGTACTCTAATGGGACCCTAGTGGTACCCTTATGGTATTCTATCGCCAAGAGTGCGCCCCTGGTGGGACCCGGGCGCCATGTTATTCTGTCATACGACCATTTTTCCACCACACAGTCAGAAATATGGCTAACCTATCAGCTATATCATTAACATTAAGACTTTGATTAAGACTTCTGACGACTCTTCGCCTCTACGGGTTATTTAAGAGGTATAATAAGCGCTTATCATACAATAGCACTATCTTCTATTACCCTAAAAACCGGCTATTATTACATTATCCCCGAAATCATCAAGTCTTAGTCAATGGGTCCATTATTTCACTGATTACATCTGGAATCAAGTGAGTCTGAGCTTTCCAAGGCATTGTTTAATTGTAGAAAACCCTTCTCTCAGTACGTGAGCGCATTGATTATCTACCACTTTAACTCTGCGGGCAATGATACTGCCCTTATTCATCTAGCTTACTGTATCAAATGTTTGACATTTATCTTATCGTTAGCACCTTGAAGTTTTAGAAACAGCGTGTTAACAGATATATACCCCAAATATTCCGATTTAGTTGATTTACTCTTACGTTTCACATTCAAGTTTCACTATAAAGTTTCACTACTTAGCGCTTCTCAGATGAGATGCAGTTTAAAAACGACGAGATTTGCAGGGTGTACACGCGATAACCACCGTTTCACACAATTAAGGAACAAAATCACGGTGTTATTATCATCGAACAATGCGATTGTTTAGTGCTGCCAAGATGTCGCATTGTGTTACAGGACTTATTAGTTGTTGCTGGCCGCTGTAACTTCAAATCTTACTTTCTCTTCCAGACTCCGTCGCCATCCAATACTTCCTGTTTTAGTTAGGTAATCTTCGTTTTAATTCTGTTTTAATTCCGTAATCTTCTTCTTGAAACTTATGGCTGTTCTCAATTGGTTAGTTCATGTACAGAAATTTCCAGTTTAATTTTGTCCCATCTTAAGTTGAAGTCAACACACTGCTTTACCCACAAGCAAATTATCCGCCGTAACATGTCTGGAACATGCTGGATTCTTATTAGTAAATGTGTCCGTCTCTAGTCAAACTTAAACTTTTGTTTGCCTTGTATTCTTTAAATTCAGATTTCTTAGAAAACAAATGCAGGATTTTGTTTACAAATGTTTAGCAATCAGCGTTGAAATTAGAAGAAAATTATTAATGAACTTAATTGAAGGCTAAGCATGATAAAAAAGTTCATTTTCACTGTATGCGTTGTCTAATTCCCAGCGGACGGAGCCAATGTTTTAATTGGATATATAAATTATATCTCATTCTAAACGAAAACAAGACTGCCAGCTCAGTTTTTACGAAGGCATAATTGACTTCATGGCACGTAGCGGGCTTCAAGAAACACCGTTTATAGTGAAACTTAATTAGAATCGCGAAGCCTTGCAAAGAATTAAACTACTTATCAGACGTTTATGATATAGTGTCGTATTTAGCAGCTTCTCCAACTAGCGGAGCCGGCTTAGTCTGGTACCTTCTTTGAAACTTGTCTGTTTTTTAGAAGAACCAAAAACGAAACCATAGGCTTAATGTTAATGCTTCTTGCTGATCTGTTATTCGACTTTTCCCCATTGAATTTGCCGTTCAGACACGTTTTGCAGTTCAATATCTCCTTAAGGGCATGATATTCCCACTGTGTTAAAACCTACTTGAGTTAGCACATTAAATGCCTGTCTCCAACTGTTTTCCATTAGCTAGGAAGAAGGTAAGTGGCTGTGACGGAAAAAAGCTGGTGCATGGCCCGACCAAATCGAAGTGTCGTTGGGTGTCCTGAGTAAAGCAGTCGGTAATTAATTGCATTAATTTCCCCCCACTTTGTGGACACGTATGTTCAGCGGTAAGCGTAAATTCTTACGTTCGGCTCTTGCGCATATAACCAGGCCTACGCACTTGTACTGCGTTAAACTGTAAATTTCCCTAAATTTTCTCTTTCGTTCTCATTAGCTTCCTCCCTGGTGTCAAATTAAAGTTTCGGTCAAGCCCAACGGGAGTGCTGACAACGCAGTGTTTTCCGCGTGACTCAAAGCGAGTTTCAGTTGTGGAATTTAGTGCGGTTTAACGTTTATCAGAAAAACGGAGCTCCCGGGTCGCAGACTTTCTCACACAGTGCTAGACCATAGTTCTTTAACTAGTTGATCTGTGCTGGTCGAGGAAGTTTCTTGGTGCAGTCTCGTGGGAACCTGTCAGAAATTGACACAACTACTTGTGATGTGTTATCGAACCTGACAATGTGCTTTAACGTACGTGCTTTACAACTGCAATGTGGTCATTGACCACTGGTCATGTCCTTGAGAGCAACAATCTCATTCCTAAGATGTGTGCAATCAATATATCTCCCTGCTTGAACTTTAAAGGGCAATATTCTCTCGGTAAGTTTAGGTCATCTTGTGTCCCACTAACGCTCTCTTCCTCAGAACACATTTGTCATCTTATCTCCCACTAACGCTTCTTCAGTAAGTTTTGGCAATGTTGTTCTCTTCTCTTGCTTCAGAGTAGGAAACGTTTCCCTCTCCCTCCAAGAATCATGTCTAACATTTCCAGACTGTTGAGGAAGGTTTGTTGTAGCTAATTCAAGGAGTTTTCCAACTAGAAACGTTTGATGTCGCCGATATCTGACGAGACTCTCAAATTGTAAGCCTGCTTACCGTCTCATTCTTACTACAAGCTAGACGTCCGGATTATTATGGAGATTTCCTTCATTTACCACTGAGTAGAGAGGATGTTTGGTGCATGGTTGGTATGATCATTTAGGATTAGGATGCTAAGTACCACTCAAAGACAAATCACAAGTACGGGCTTAATAGGCAGCACCCAGAAGTTGAAATTAGACACACAATGCAAAGATGTGCTGATCCATCATAACAAGGCCAATACAACAAATCATAAACAAAGAAATAAAACCCTTTTGTTTTAGGTAAACAATAGCCAAGGATTTCTTGACCGAGTTCCCTCTGCTCTGGCAATTTTGTACAACAACATAGAGAGTATGTAGATAAAGATAATATCTCGTGATACCTAAACCTCTACACGCTATGCCACCACAAATTAGGGTGATTATCATCAATAACAAGATCCGGCAAGTTGGCCAGCACAATAACTTCTTGATAATAAATTTCCTGGTTACTCCAACAAATTATTGCCATAATGACGCCGTGTAATCGTTATCCTTCTCGATATGATCTAGCAGATCTATTGTCTTGTAATAAGGACAGGGATTTCCCGAAAAGGACTAGCTGAATAGCAAAGAGCTCAAACTAGGGCTTGCCTGTCACCTGCCTTTCTCAACAACGATTTGTTTTACATAATCATTTTTAAATCTTTAATTATCTCGATTACATAATAGGGATCTGTATCCTAAAAGTTAGGGAATCTTTTCTACGCCCAGCTTGCAGTTAATTTGCTCAAATTTGATTCGTCGGTCTGCTTTGATTTGATTATAAAATCGGCATATATCGGTAAAAATTGCACTAATGGCTAATCCATCATTATACGGATATTTGGGATTATCAACTGTGACTGATAGTAATTGCCTAACGAAGGTGGTAATGAGTTCCAAGCTAAATGTAGTATATATACCGTCCTTATTTTGCCTTAAAACTAAAACTTAGCAGCGGGAATAAAACAATCGGTGCCGTCTGGTTAATCTAACGCTTTGTATTAACGTAACATCCTTTCTCTCCTAAATCAAAAATCCTATATTTGACTCTTGTTACATATTTACTGAGTGCATAGCACACCTTCCTATGTTGAATCGGGTGATTGTTGTATTATTTTCTTAGAATAAATTTTTGTTTGAAAATATAACTTATCATTTTTAAGTGATTTGTTCAAGAAATGTTCCCTATGCCATTTAAACAGAATTAAGAACCAAAGCAAATGCGAACCTCCTGAACTAACTGAACACCACACCAGGAAGACACGCCGCTAACAAAGCCGCAACAGAACCGCTAAAATGCGGGGATGTTGGACCGATCTGTCGAAAGAAACGAGCTCCTCCTCTCAGAGTCCCTCTCCCTCGATAGTGTGCAGGAGCGCTGCCAGACATAACACTAACAATCATGGAGGAACCAGCACCCCTCCCTCTCACCCCTCTCCTCGCTTCCGTAGATCCAGCCCACGCACTAACGCCAACATTGAGGAGGGAGTGGTGGAGAAGCAGGTCTTTGGGAACCCCGGGAAGTACAAACTCGTGGTGAAGAAGAACAACAGACTAGAGCGGATCTTGAAAAACAATGGTGGGAGTAACTCTGGGTACAACACACCGGACTCACAGAGCAGCGCCTGCTCTCTCATATCGTTAGAGGACGATTTAGAAGACGGGATGGGTACTTTTCAGGCAGCTCGAGCCAGGGACTCCATCCAACTGACTTTTAACAGCGTCCAGAAGTTCAAACCTCAGATACTACCACCTAGAATCTCCATAACGATTGAGGACGACGACGAGGCAAACTCCGAATCTCCGACTCCAGTCAATAAATTTCGAGACAGTCTGGAAGGTCTGAACTTGATGGATGGACTATCAAAAAGAGAGGGTAGGAAGTCTCAACTTGAAGTTCCAGAATCTACAACCCCCTCCTCCAAGCCAGTCAGAATACCGGTGATAACTGACGAGATGCTAGAAAAACACTCCCTCCATTACCTCCTCATGAACAACTTCTTCATGTCCGATTCCTCCTCGGATTCCTCCCCAGGCAACACCCCCGAACCGCAGGGGAGAAAAAGAGTGAGATTCAACCCTGTTCCTACAGAAATCCAAGAGCAACCAGCTTCCGAGTACGCCTTCATAGAGGCAGGGTCAGTGTTCCAAACCCGCTGGGAGACCTTGGAGAGACACGAACACACCCTGCTGGGTAGTCAGGAAAAGTGGCAGTATTTCGACAGCGAGAAGCAGAGGTTCGTTTTCGAGATCATAAAGTGGGTGAAGTTTAACGAGCGAGAGTTCCCGGGTGTTCCTGATGAGCCGGTTTATATCAAGCCAGAGTGTTTTGAGAGTGTCCTGTTTTACTATCAAGACATTCAGAACACACTTAGGTGTCCAATCGGGGTCAAACATGAAACTTTCCTGGACACCCTCCGGTTTTTTCAAGATCAACCCAAAAGAGATTACGGTAGGGCCCTACGAGCAGGAGATTAAGGACAATTTTGATGGGCTGGTGCCAGAAAACCCGAAATCTCTCCAGTCAGCCATATTTTTGCTTCTTCACCACAAATCGTCGACAAAAACGAAGTTTTACACATTTTTTGACGTAATTTTTATTCTCATCTCAGTAGTCAGCTGTATCTCAGCGACCCTCCCAGAAAACAGACCTCCAAATCTTGACGAACAATCCGAAGCTTTTTTCAAGCGCTACGGCGCGATCAGAATATTTGTTTGGATGGATGCGGCGTGTATGATCTGGTTCTTCATTCTTTTTCTCCTCCACTTTTTCGCGGCTCCCCACAAAGGACGCTTCCTAACTTCATTTCAGACTGGCATCGACCTGATGTTAATAGCAACATTCTGCCTACTCCTGGCAGTGGCGAACTCAGAAGCAGCAGACAACAAACACTTAAAAAACTTAATCAGACTTTCCTTCAGCTTCAGAGTGCTGCGACTTTCCCGACACTCTCTGTTACTAAACTCCCTGGGTACCGCCCTCAAGGATGCCTCCCGAGAACTCCTCTCCGTCACACTCTTCCTCTTCGTCATCGTTTTCCTCTTCGCTTGTCTGGAGTACCTGGCCGAAGTGAAGGAGCCTGAACCTGTGACGAGCAACAGTACAGACGCGGAGCACGGAGACGAGCACGCGGACGAGTACCACCACGAGGAGGACGCGCATTACAGCATCCTGGAGTACGTCTGGTGGAGTCTCATCACCATAACAACCATCGGGTACGGGTCCCCGGCGATCCTGACCACGGCCGGGAAAATTATCGGAGGTTTCTGTGCGATAGCGGGAGTGCCACTGTTTGCTATACCCATACCCATATTGAGCAAGCACTTGGATAGGAGTATACAGCGGGAACAGAGGAAGAACGAGTATATGAGAGAGAGGATGGGGAGCTTGTCGCGAGGAGACAAGGAAGAGGAAAGTGGAGAAGATTTGAGTGATGAGGACAGCGGGGAAGATTTGAGCTGGAAGAAGATTGTCGGGGAGAGAAGGAAGAGTATGGGACCTCAGTTCGCCATGACTCATTTTAGACCGTGATGGTAAAGTAAATAGCGGTTGAGATTAGATCAATAGATCATAAACTAGGAGTAATGAGTATGCAGCATTCCTTTCTGGCTAGTTCTCATGAAGTTTTTATAACCAATTTTCTATTGCTCTGTAAACTTTACAAAACCCGTCGTTTGTTAGCTATACTTGCTAACATGCAAAAATTTTATTTATAAGTTATTAACGAATAACGTTGTATTTGTCTTATACTTGCCGTGCAACAGAAAGTGATATAAAACAATATTATGATTTGATGTTGTTTACCCCTGTATGAATGAAAAATGCAATCTATTGACGAAACATACAGAGATAAAAACTATCAGTACGGACTTGATAAGCTGCTATAAACTTACCCCGGTATCCCTACTGCTACTCTAAATAAACTACCATCTTAAGCTCACCTGTCAGTCTGAAGCTCTTCACGGGTGGATCCCAGGGTAATATAGGGACCTGCTTTAAGTTGATGTGCTCGTCATACAGACCTTCGTTAAAATAGTTACCGACAAACCTAGGGGAGATTTATTGAAATAAGTAAATCTAGTTTTTTGTTTCAGTTTATCGTATAAAGTATTAAAGGTCTTATAGTATCTATTGAATAAAGGTTGTTCAGTGAACAAATTTTGGCCTGAGATAAACGCTTGTTATGAAACGATGCCAATGATATTATGGGTACTGGAAATGTATTCATTTCAATATCACAAGAATGTCTCTAGATAAACCTTGCTGTCACAAGGGTCATCATGATAGGTAGACCGAATGTGATGTTTCTTGTAGCCTCCATGATAATAACAGTAAGACTAATCGTCATCCTTGTCACCCCGCCTGAAATGTGATATATTTAGATCAAGATATAGCACTGCATAAAAAAGCGTTTGCCACTCAGATTTGTTTTGCGGAAAATCACTTGCACTTCCAAAAGAGTGCCTGAAATCGTCTGAAGATCACACAAGGATAACAAAAGAATTGCAGACCTAGGAAGGAAGCAGCCCCAATGAGAGCGTATATTCCCGGTTCCGAGATGGTGATGGAACTGATGTAGTGTAGAAGAACTCCTACTAGTCTACCGTACGCAGCACCTAAGGAGGATGGGCTTGATAAGTAAGCTTCCAACTATCTTACCTGACTAAACTATCTTACCTGACTAAACTATCTTACCTGACTAAACTATCTTACCTGACTAAACTATCTTACCTGACTAAACTATCTTACCTGACTAAAACTATCTTACCTGACTAAACTATCTTATCTGACTAAACTATCTTACCTGACTCAACTATCTTACCTGACTAAACTATCTTACCTGACTAAAC
>JH153760.1:30218-56567 GCA_000226015.1 Mnemiopsis leidyi | reverse complement strand
TTTAAGAAAACAGTTATGCTTTATCTTGTTTTCCAAGTAACTTCCACTTTCAATACGATTCAAAACTTCCTCCGAAATACCCCAATAATACCCACTACTAGAAGATTTACTACTTCCTGGTTTACAAACTAAATTTAGTCCAGACCTACTAAAATTAAAAACACCAGCCAGTTGGGATAAACCCTGACAAGCTTTGTAAACTTCGATTAGGTCACCTCTTGAGCGTCTCTCAGCGAGAGTGGTCAGCTGAAGAATCTGCAGTCGCTCAGAGTAAGGAAGGAGGCCTACCCCTTCAATCATCCTAGTAAAGCATCTCTGGACGCTCTCAATCCTCAAAATTTGAGACCAATTACCATGCTCTGCTGCAGGGTTCCAAAGCTGAACGCAATACTCAAGATGTGGCCTGATCACTGATCAGAGCTTTATAAACCCTAAGCATTAATAATTTTTCTCTACTGATCAAATTTCTACAAATCCAACACAACATTTGATTAGCTTTACTTATACAAGATTCAATCTGGTCATTCCAAAGCAAGGTGCCAGAGGTAAGAACACCTAGATCTTTTTCCTGAACAGATTTTTTCAATTCACAATCATCTAATCGATAGTTCAAATGTTCATTATCATTAAATTCTAAATGAAGCACCTTACATTTACTGATATTGAATTCAAGAAGCCATTTTCTTTCCCATTCTTCCAGACTTTTAATATCATTATCAACTACACTCCTGTCCGATAAATCTGCGATTAGTTTCAAATCGTCAGCAAAAATCTTCACAGTGCTCTTTAGGCAGTCTGGTAAGTCGTTAATAAACAATATAAATAACAAAGGTCCTAGGACAGACCCCTGTGGAATTCCTGATAAAATTTCTGTAAACAAGGAAAATTGACCTTGCACTGATACTCTGAAAGTTCTACCTACTGAAAAATCTTTAATAACATTTAATACTTTGCCATCAATTCCTAAGCATTGAATTGTTAATAAAACACAACTGTTTTTAATTGAGCCAGTTGAATTACATGCCAAGTCATCCGCTAGATTCGAGGGCTGATGTTACCAGCCTTCCTCTTTATCAGGATCCTCACCTTACTTTATTAGAAAAAAGCTTCACATGCATGGAACGCAATAGTGGCTTTGCTACATCAGTGAATTCGATTAAACATTGAACCAAACCTATCATTCTAGAATGCCGGTCTCTTCATGACCAAGAAGAGTGGATACTTGATAACTTTAACTTAAGATCACCATCTCCTGTCACAACTTTTTACAACTGGCTCAATTAAAAAACTACTCCTATTACACCCTCGCTTCATTTGATATTCACATATTGAACCAGCCACCAGGTATAATATAAATCCAGTAGTCAATCTGAACTAGGATCTTTATGGTTTAAAGGCATACCCAAACCATTGACAACAATATTTTGAATAAATGATTGTGTCTTTCTAGTGTGTTTTTTAATTCTCTCTCTTCTACTGAGAAGACTTTGGGTTCCCAATTTTTTGCAATCATATTTTCAAAGCAAACTGAATGAAACCACTACACCACTCAGCTGACAAAAATAAAAGTTTTTATTGCAAGAGTGAAGGGCTTAATGGAATAAGATAGTTTGCAGATGATAAGAATTATCTTATTTCTTAAAATCATTGATGCTTTAATTGATGAAGAATGCAATTTTGTTTTATAAGTAAATTTTGTTTTCTTCCTGGAATAATAAGTCTTGAATTATCGCTTTTCAGTTTATCAAATGACAAAGAAAATGTTAATTGTATTAGCAAAATCGAAGAGAAAGCTGAGAAACAAAAAGATGATATAGTTGAAAATGTTGTTACATCTAGTGAAACAACACTGAACTTATGGAAGTATATTGTCCCCCCACATCCGGGTGAACTTGAAGAAGATAGTTTCATTACTGACAACATGGTAGGACAAATACTTATTCACAAATTCTATCCTGAGCATAATTATGAACTTAAAATTCAAAATTAATATTTGAATAGGTTGTTGAATTCAATGTCAACTGCTTCAAATAACAATTTATTAAAAAATTTGTATTAAATCGTATTCTAGTAGTCAAAATATATGACATTACATTTCTTGACTGACCCAATTTTTTAATTTATGTTAATTTTTCAGATTTATAATCTCAATGTAAGCACACCGAATGATGAAGAAAAACATGAATTTTCTCAAAAAATTGCCAATGACTTAGATATACTTGCTAAAGAACTGTCAGTTGAAGACACTATGGAAAACAAAAAACCTCCTGATTGTGGCACTGAAGAAAATTTTGTTCCTATACCTGGGTATATCATCACTGACAGAAATGTCATAATGAGACGTCATTCATCAACACATACACATGGAGAAGTTAATAGCACAGAAGATAGTCGTAAAATATTGAGTGCTCCTTCTTCAATGGCAATCCTTTACGAGGCCAAACATTGTGATGAGGAACTTGATGCAGAGGTTGCTGCCTTAACTTCCAAATTAGACAAGAATGCCAATGATGTTTTTGACTGTTTGAATGTAGAAGAAGATCTTATCAATGAATCTTTGTCTAAATATTTTAAAGACGGGCCTGAAATAGGCTCATCCCAAGACTTATCAGATGCGTCATCAGTCAAATCAAGAAAGATCAGTTGTAATCGGAATGCTGAAGTTGAGAAACTTAACAAAGTTTGTCTAGAACCCACCAATCCAGATTTCAAAGTTGATGTAGACTTAGGCAATGCCAGCACCCCCAATGCCCTTGCTTCTTTGAACACTGTACCATACATTGATCCAGAAAACTCAATGACCACAGAAGCCCTTGAAACACCTGAATGTCTGAACGAAGCTGAAATCAATCTTTGTGCTGTTAACAAAAACATTGACATTAGCAAGGGTAAAGTGAAAGAGTTAAGTAATGTAACTACAATTGAAGAACTTAATATACCATCTGGACAAGATGAGAAGCTAGATAAAAGTGTTGTTGATGAAGAGAATTCAAATTTATCCAAAAACATAGAAAGTGATGATGAAAACATTAGCACAGATATTAGCGACAATTTAGTCCTGGATACTGTTTATGTGTCAAATGTTGCTGAAAATGTTGCTTATGAGGAATGCGACTTTGAAGATCATTTTATTGAAGATAAAATCGCTGACAGTCATGAAAACAAATTACCAGATGAAAATGCAAATGAAAATTTGTCCCCTGAAGTAGATACCAATAGAGTTCACAGGCACCCATCCTTTAATAGTAGTCCAGAAGTGAGGCATCATCACTCTATACTTGACAGAATTCTCAAAGATGATTATGATCCTGAAAAACAAATCATAATTCCACCGACATACACAGTCGACAAGCCCTGTGCTGTTGGCATCACAAGAAAATTTCCTGTAACGATAGGAAACAAAACTGATCTCTGGGTACAATGCAACATATCAATTGATGAGGTGGGAAAAATAAACGGATTTAGTTCTCAAAATCGTCTCATTGTTCCTCCTCTAGCCGAGGAAAGTCTCCCTGTTTGTCTTTCAGCTAAACAAGATGGACTTTGTCTGGGAACTGTGGAACTTATTGTCAACTCTGTGATAAGTGGTATGTTGCCAGAGCAATATCATTGCTGCAAAATAACTGCTATTGCAGAACTTCCTGGGCTGAGCATGCTTCCCAAAGAAATAAGGTTCGGTATCCAAGTGGAAAACAAAGAAGCTTCTTATGAACTTACAAATGCCTCAAATTATGAGCTCCCCTTAAAGGTAGTACTACATTCTGAAGGGTTAGATGAAGTATTTTCACTTTCTGATCCCATGTCAAAATATCCGACTGCAGTCTTTGCTCTGGTTCTTCCACCTCAGCAGTCTTTCCTGGGACATATAGAGTTCTGCCCTTATGAGCAATACGACGTCTGTGAAGGTACTGTAACAAACGTTTTGAATTTTATGGTAATCTGATAGTCAAGTTAATCAATATGCCTCATACAAATTCTAGAAATAATCGTGATTCCACATTTTCGTGTTCTGTCTATAAGCATATCTTCGTTTTTTTATTTTAACCAGTGTCACCATACAGCAAGTCTACGAGTGTATGTGGACTGCCCAAACGGTGCCTTGTTGGCTGAGACATCTGTAATAGGAACTGTCGGGCATTACAAACTACGGATACCCACATCGAAACACTCTCTAGCTTTCCACACTAGTCCTGGGGAACCTGTGTCTACTGATATAAATTTGCTTAACACAGGTCTGGTGTGTTTTTATGTACTAGTTTTTTTATAGTAGCAACTTCGATTTTTAGTTTTTGTGTTTCAGTGTGTAATGATGATTAACCATTGCTTGTAAGGTTAAAATGTAACAAGAGTTCTGCCTATAACCTATGAAGGTTGAGGTAGGAAGAAGCAAGCTGTGCTAACAATTTTGTAGCATTTAGTTTTACAGGTAACATGGAGACGACAGTTAGTCTGGCAGTTAGCCGACCCTTCACTGTTTCTCCTCCTTTCATCTGCTCCCTCGTCCCTGGGGAAGAGGCAACATGTCAGGTTGGTTACCTGCTGAGAATGTTAACAATTCAAAGCATACTTGTACAGACCTCTACATATTATGAAGTTTATCTATAGCTAATGCTGTACATCAACGTGACTTAAGCTTGACAGTTGAGAACACAAAAGTCACGATAGATTATTCAATCAAGCTAGCAATCTTTATTACAGGTGTCCTACTTTCCCGTGGTCACTGAACATGTATCAGGGAATCTGACACTGAGTCTGGCTGAAGACGCTGTTCTCTATCGGGTAGGTATAGTGATACTGGGGCTGGGTGAGCTGGAGGGGCGGGAGTGAAACTGTAATCCAGATTAGCTGTGTATTTGAGTATTTGGCATGAAATTTACTTTCTTTTGAATTATATCTGAGATGGTACTTCCTACGTTATATTTATGTCTGTTTATATTTACAGATTCCTATCGAAGGACGCAGTTCAAAAAACAAGCCCAAAACTGCCAACGTCGCTGCCCCATACACCTTAATGGCCAGTAAAAGTATCATTAATTTCGGAGGTTCTGAGATTGGTTAGTCTCTATTATAGTCATTTATTTAAGTTATTGCAGTCATTCTTGTATATTGTAGTCATTCTTGTATATTCTGGTATATTTGCACTTATTTTGCAACTTCAAATTTACATATTTTACATTTACATATTTTGTTATAATTAACTGAGCTTCATCATTTGAGCCTAACAGACGTGTCATCCGTAGGCAGGCAGAAAGAGGACTCCATTCTCCTTCAGAACGATTCACCTACTCAACTAATGTGTTTAGTTCTGCGCGTGATAAGTCCAAGTCGCTCTTTCTACATACTTAACGACGATTCCATCACGTGAGTAACAGGATGCAGGTTTATAGTTGGTCAACCATGATAGAATATACCAGCTGCCAATATTGAACTTACAGAGTAATGGCTATAAAACATTCAACATTTATTGTAAATTCCATAATCCATAGCTGCTCTTAGTAGCTTGTGCTGAGTGCTCGTATCAGTGCCCAGAGTTTGGTCTACCAACCTAGTAATATCTAAACCTAGCTATCCAGTTTTCCCTCCTCAGGTTGAGTTGTGACATAGTGCTACCAGCAGGATCCTCCCAAACCCTCAAACTGGGTTACACACCGTTACACACAGAACAGCACCACGGAGAACTGCTAGTCAAGAGTAAGAACAAGGACGTTTCTTTCAACATTCCTCTCTCTGGACACGGGGGAATAAGTCAGGTACTCTAATTTGTTATTATATGATTACTTCGTAATGTGTATTGTTTGGTTTTAGTAGCACTTACTTACAATGGACAAAAAGATCGTCTTTTCGACGAAATAAATATATGAATCGATGAAAACCTACTGAATTTTAGAATTCTATTAAAAATCTCATGCACTTAAACCATCCTACAATCTACACTCTAAATTGTTCTTTATAAAACTTAAGGAATGTTGGGTTTGTTAAAGAGTAGATAACGGGGTTGAGTACAACACCAAACAAGGCAATAACCTCCTGTGTCAGACCCAGGTTGGGGCTCACATTCACCCCCAAATACTTCAACAGATGAACTATAAATACCGGCACTATGCTGACACAGAAAATACCTACAACAGAGCATACAGTTATCGTACTCTTGTTCTTCTGTACGAAGTTCTCTAGTCTTTGTTTCCTTGGCACCGCAGGAGGAGCATCCATGTTGTTACGGTTTTTAGTCCGGCTTGACTGTGGCTCTTTTAGCTTTCCATCCTATGATGAAGAGAGATGTGTAAATGATGATGGATCCGATCAAAAGACTTGTGCCCAGAAGATATCCCTCCCATTCTAGCTCTTTCTTGAGGTAAATCCCGGCGTTACAAGACAAAAATCTCCCATCAAAAAAAGTTATTTCACTCCCGATTACTCCTACCGCATTCAGTAAGATAGAAGCTATCCAGATTACTACAATGGTCCGCACCGCACTTCTTTTTGTAATCAGCATTCCTTTAAAAGGGAAAGTAAGGATGTAAGCCCTGTGAGCACTGAGCATCGCCGTCAAGAAGACCTCAATGTAGAAAGTTGTGTATTTAGTGAGTCCTAACAAGTGACACAATGTACTACCGAAAGGCCATCTGTCTGCAGCGAGAACCCCTATTGTAGGAACGCCTTGGATCAACAAGATCAAGATATCCGCTACTGCCAAGTTCGTCAAGATCACTATTGAGATTTTCTTGTAGTCAAGGAGATCAGGGTACCGGAAGGCATGAAGGACAAGAGAGTTACCTAGGAGACCGAGGAGTACTTTGAGTGTGTAGTAGAGGGTGATGAAGTGCCAGGTTACAAGGGAGAGAGAGAAGGTGCTGTGGAGATCTGTGTTGTTGTCCGTGTCGATGGAGGTGAAGTTAAACTTGGGTATCAATGTCATCGGAAGTTTGGCCTAAATTTGGTGAATAAGTTAGTGATAACTGATTTTAACATATTTTTAGCGTTAAATAAATCACCATTCACCATAGAGGAACGTAGATAGATATGCCAAACGTGTTGATCTCACGTAAAGAATTTAAAGGAGAACTGATAAAATATCGAGGTAAACTGAGTTTGTAAATTGAGTATGTTACGAGTCCAAACAAAATGTAAAACGAAAACTTGGGCTGTGTTGCATTTGCCATAGTTGATGGTTAATGAAAACAGTGTTAAGCCAGATCGCAGCGAGCACTCCTGGTACGTGGACATTATAGTATTATGATGGCAGATGGAGGTTTTAACTTTATCTACAACCGTACATGTAATTGAAATTTTAAGTCCTCACGTGATTTATCCTGGTGAGGGATACTATTTCTCATTAAGACTGAGCAAATAACAGACCGGTGCTGTGGTGATTTACCAGCTCTTATCGGCTGAGTACTTAGACCTCTGGCAACAGCTGCATTTAACCACTAGACTTGAGGTTGTAAAAACAAATATATTTACAGGTGTCGGTGCTTAACGCCCAACAGACCTCATCAAGACTGTGGGTTGACATGGGGGACATCACGCCAAACACACGCAACACTGCGCGCATTACACTCCACAACACTGGCTCCCGCGCAGCCTTTGTCTCCGGAGTCCTAGAAGACGAGGAGGGGTATCCGCTACCCTCCAACTTAGCATGGATCAACCCTACCTCGTTTGTTATCCCGGACAATGCCTCGCGTGAACTGTTTGTGATCTACGAGGCAGGGGCAGAGAAGGAGCACGCTGCTAGTGTCAACAGGATAGCGCTGTTGAAGTTGTACTGTGGTGATGAAGTAGCTAGAGGAAGATTCTGCAAAGTTCTCAAGATTCTCGACAGGTAAAAATATTATATTTTAAAGTTAAAAACTAGAAACTCGGGTAGCTAGAGTGCGGTGGGTAGATATAGATAGAAGATAGGCACAGTGGAGGGTTGCGTTGAAATTGAGCTCACATTTATAAGTTTTAAACGGCCAGAAAAAAGTGTATGGTCTTATCGGAAATTTGGGTGCGGTAAGAACTTGAGAAGTACATATACATTTGTTTTTATACAAATGTACCTCTTTTAAACGGTTATATTACAGGCCAGTGGAAGAACAAGAACTTCCGTTTGACCCGACTGTGAATTACCTGACACCGGGTGATATGAAGAGAGAGGGGGAGATAAAGCTGCCTCACCTTACTCAGGGTGACATGGTCTTCGAGAGACAGTTGTTCGGCAGTGGACTTTATCAACTATTCATTAGGTATTAAATTTTTCTAAATCAATGGAATGTAAACGACTAACAAGTTCAGAATTTATTTTTCTGAATTACTGTGAAAATAACGTCCTATTATCATAGCGTATCCTTTATTTCACAATGGAATGTTTTATGCCTTGTCTAATGTTTTGCATATCCAAAAATTCTCCTGTGGTTTTTTTGAATATTACGGAATCATGTCTACTCAACTGATGACCCTTTCTGACCCTTATAAAGATTGTTGGGAAACTTTCATTGAAATTATTGTAAATTAAGAACTTTCGTCATATCTTCTAATATGATCACAATTCACATCGACCTGTATTTATATGTTGTCGTCTTTGCATGCACAATAAAATGTTCCCTACCTTAACCCCTGATTTAGAATAATTTTACTAGTACTATGGCAGATTGTTTTCTGACTTGATCTCGCAACGTAGTTGTGGTTAGTCACATTTATCCAAACAATAGCTTTTAACCTTGTTAACCCCGCTTACCATGCTACTTATTTCTTCAGTGTGATGGGGAGAAGAGGTGGAACACAAAGAAAGTCGCTAGTTCCCCTCAGTAGACAAGAAGTGTCAGCAAGGTCAAGAAACAGCACCTCTGCTAGCTCCTCTTCGATCAACAACATTCCTTACATACCTAACGATTCAGAGATATTGGCCCGTCTCCAGACGACAGAGAAAGATACTTATATCAAGGTTTGGGTGAATATTTGTGAGTTTGTGCAAATGGAAATCGTGCTACTGATATCAAAATCGGAGACGAGACACTATGATCTAGAATACCATAGAATATAACTATCAGAGAAAAAGTTTGTTGGTTTTCATTACTGTCAAAAATATTATTGTAATATCCTGATTTCAGTCCCCGAAGCTATCTAAAAAGAAGGAAAATCAGGAGAAACCGCCATGTTGGACGTTCAGTGTGGACGAACTTAATTTCAACAAACTGACAGTCTTCCATGTCGTTAACGAAAGTCATGAGTGAGTGCTTACTGTATCTGCCCAATGTTACTGTTTTTCTGCTCTCTTCTGTCAATGTAGGTGCTGGCAAGCACCCGAGTTCATTAAACAATAAGCTAATATCCAAATCAATATCTCGTGTAACCTATTTATTCGACGCCAAGGACAGTTTAAGTCACGCAGAAGATGGAAGGGGCAGGACAGACAAAAAATTGCTCATACATTTCCATAAAGACAGAAAAGTAGTAATAACAAAATTCACACCTAATAATCAAAAGGATCCGAAGCAAAATGATGAAAAGCGAATACAATGGCGACAGTCTCATAGTCTTTAAATGGCCATAATTCAAAATAGTCCAATTAACAGAAGTTCTGCATTTATGGTTTTTGTGCTTAGTACTGACACTCCAAGTTCTGATCTTCTCTTATCGAAAAACTTCATTCCAGATAGTTTATTTATGCTTATGCCGTTTTTTCAGATCCCTAGTATACGAAGTTTCCTACGAGGGCACCCTGTATGACGTCATGCCTAAAGCAGGCTGTATTCCACCCTGTGGTTGTACCGAGATTAGTATCAGACCCAGAGTACTTACCTCTCCTTTTATATCTACTCTTCTGGTAACGGCTGGTGGTTCAGAGCGAACTCTCAAGTTGTCCTACACCCCTGCCCAGGCTGAAAAACTTGCTGATGTTCGACCTCGGCTTTCTGCTGGTGGTGCCAATAAATCTCTAGCAATTCAAGACAAAGTCACTTTTCAGACCATTCCGATAAACACAAACTGCTCGGCTTTCTTTGAGTTTACCAACTCGCACAGTGACGTCATACAATGGCGTTTGTCATCAGTTGCTCCGGCGTACCGCAAGGTAGAAAACTCGGACCCCATCAGAGTCCCCTACTCCTCCTTTTGTGTTGATGTGGTGAGTGGTTTAACACCCATAGGTAGCCGAGAAAAGATACCTGTTACTTTTTATCCCAAACATGTTGGAGATTTCACACAGTGTTGGACTTTTGTGTACAGTAGAAGCTCTCTTAAGAGTGTCAAACAGAGTCACAGAGTGATATTCGAGGGCACTGCAACCACATGCAGCGCACGCAGCGCTAGTGCCCTAAGTTCTCACCGCTCTACCAACTCCAGCCGTCCAAAAGACAAAGTTTTTATCAAGATAAACAACCTTGACTTTTCAACCGCCGTCAACACCTGTCAGAGCCTCTCCTTCAAGCTTGGTAACCCTCTAAAATCTGCGAGTAAAGTCAAACTGTCGACCCTGCTTCCCCCGTTCTACCTGAAGTATAAAGAAGTTCTGGTGGAGGCCGGACATTCTGCTCGTATACCTGTCAAGTACAAACCAACCCTTTACGGGGAGTTTCGGGAGTATCTTCAGATCGATACCGACCATGGGGTTCTCACGTTGGAGCTAAAGGGTACTGTTACCGGTCCTTCAAGTTGAAGAGAGAAGGTTGAAAACTACGTTTTTTATGTTTGAAAATCAAGTTATTTAAACTTTTTAAAGACCTTTTTTTAAGCATTTTGCCCCTCCTTTTGATTTATTTTGGAATTGAAGTGATTTCCTCTCTTTAGTTAACTAAAATTTCTCCAACCCTGATCACTCATATTACAATGCTGGTCATTGCAGTCACATAATAAATTTTTAGCATTTAATTTATATTCTCAAAATCTAGCCATTGCAGTATTACACGATTCAATTTTTTCAGATTCAGGTATAGTCTTTGTATCTTTTCGATGTTGAAAACTTGTTTTCGCAAATGAAAATACCTTTTTGAATGGCAACTATTGCATGTGATATGTGTGATTCGCATCGTGGTTGTCTGTCTGTACTATTTTTGTAGGACTCTAGGAAAAGTTTTTATTGAGCTTTTTAACTTAATCAGCATTTTTATGGATTAAAATAATCTTATATTATATTTAAATGTGTATGACGTCATAATGACAATATTTAACCTTAATGATATTTATGAAAATTTGCACCTTATTTGTTATCATCTCATAGAATTATCGTATAACGCTTGTTAATAGCATGCAGCATGACTCACACAATATAAAACGGTGAAATATGAAACTAATTGTAAGATATTTTGTGTATAGCTATCGCCATTAAAGCATTAAGATATTATTTGTGTTTGATATCGTTCGACTCAATTGTATCACTAGAAAAGGTATTGCAATCACTGGAAATTGAAATAATGTTTAAAAGTTAATTAGTGATTTGCACACTATAAGTAAAAAGTTATAAAAGACTTGATAAATGATAAATCATCGCTTTCTTTTTCGAAACTCTATTTATCAAATTTAATGACGATCCACCGATGCGACGAAATGATGATCTGATTTATTTCCCCAGGGATGCTCCTTCTCCTCTCTGCTCTGACTCTTCTCCACAAGCATGTTTCTAGTTCCCGCCCCAATATTGTTCTGATCATGGCTGATGACTTAGGATGGGGGGACATAGCCCCCAACAATCCCGATATCAAATACACACCAAACATTGCGGAACTCGCTGCGCAAGGAATCCGCTACACAGACTACCACAGTGCTGCGTCGGTCTGCACTCCTTCACGCGCAGGCCTCCTTACAGGTAGACTAGCGCAGCGAACTGGGGTGATCAAGAACTTCGTGGTTGACTCTACAGGGGGTCTACCCCTGACTGAACACACGATGGCGGACTACCTGAAAAGTGTGGGCTACAAAACGGGGATAATTGGAAAGTGGCACCTGGGACACACCAAGAAGTACCACCCTCTGTCTCGAGGGTTTGATTACTACTTCGGACTGCCTTACTCGAACGACATGGGTTGCCTTGGCAACACTACCGACATCTACAACATCAAGGTCGATCCGCTGTGTGGGAAGAACAGGCTCTGGAACGTGTCCCTGCCTCTATACGAGAACAGGAAGATTATAGAGCAGCCTGTTGACTTGATAACTCTCACACAGCGATACGCCCAGAAAGCACAACAGTTCATGAGTGCCGCTATTGAGGAACGAAAACCGTTCTTTCTTTACATACCAATGACACACGTACACGTTCCGTTATCATTCTTCAAACGTAACACGGGGAATAACTTCGTAGACACGGTTATAGAGATGGATGAATATGTGGGGAAAGTGACAAACTTCCTGAAACAGAACAATCTTGTGGATAACACAATCGTGATGTTCACATCGGATAACGGACCGTGGGAATACAAGTGTGATCTAGCGGGAACGTCTAGTCCGTACCTGGGAAAATGGCAGAAAACTGTGGGGAAGGGAGGGTCGTCTAGTAAGATGACAACTTGGGAGGGAGGCCATCGTGTTCCTTTCATCGTCTCCTGGCCCGGTACCATCCCTACCGGACAGGTTAGTGGTGACCTGGTCAGTGCTCTTGACATCCTCCCGACTTTAGCTAAGCTAACCAACTTCACCCTCCCCAATGACCGAGTGTTTGACGGTATTCCTCTCCCGTTCGTCGTTCCTCCACAGGAGACCCGGACTATCTTCCATCCGGACTACGAGTTTTCTGAAGTTTGGGCTGTGAGACACGGCCGGTACAAGGTCTACTACGCGACCTACCCTGACCACGATTGTGAAAATAAGTTTGGTACGGGTTTTCTCTATCACAACCCGGCTCTAGTGTTCGATCTGGAGACGGACCTGGCGGAGAGTACTCCACTTAACTGGCAGGAAGTTCCCGAGAGTCTCTATAAGGAGATTGAGGTGCTGAAGAAGAGGTTGAGAGATAGTGTGTCTAAAGGTTTTACCTCCACTGCTAGCTATGATACTGATAAGTCCGTTGTTCCCTGCTGCAATAGAGACAATCAGTATTGTTATTGTTAGGTTTTTTCAAGATTTTCGGAGTTCGGACTAAATGTCAAAAAGTCAAGCCGCGATTATGGCCAGAAGGGTGAAAATGCGTGAAATTTAAGAGAATGAAAGGCAAATGATCTAATGATCTATGTTATGGGTTAACTTGAACAGATTTCATTATCCAAATATTTTTGAGTGCTGTATTGATTTTTCCGACTTAAGGACATAGAAGAGCGTGTCAGTCGCCAGAAACTGGTTAATGAACTGAAGGAGAGGCGATAAGGTGACCCTTCTGGACGCTATTTTATACGGAAAGGCGTAATAGTGAAGGCTGATATTTGAGTCTGGAAACCGATGAGGGGCGTGATGTTTGATTTTGTTAGATTGATGTTGCCCTTTTTTTCTTTATTATCATGTATTATGTTTAATTCATATATCGCAGCACTGGCAAGCGCGACCGTCTTTTATTTTGTTTTCCTCGAATTAGCATATTTTGATGCGGTAAAAACCTACTGATAGCTTTTGATTTGTGGATTGTGTTTCTGATTTGTCAAGAGGGCTCGGGTGCTTGCCAGCACCCAAATCATTTATATCACTCTTTTGATTTCACAGCTCACGATTCACTTGCTTGGGAGGGCCCATATTTTGCGAGCATGGCTTGCCATGCATGTATCGTGTTTTGGTTTCCCGTCAATATTCACAGACGGTAGTCAATTTTTCGATTATTTTTTCAATGTCATTGCTATTCTGTAAATTTTGAAAAGTTTTAAATAAAAAAATTATGTTTCATACTTTGATAAATTATTGCTTTCATTTTAATCATGTGTATGTTGATTGCCATAAGAACTATTGGTGGAAAGCCCCCTTTTCCTCACTAGCTCATTCAGGCAACAATTCATTTTTTAGCTACTTACGTAATTTTAACATCTTTTTGTAAAACGACTTCGTACTCCTTATGAATGAAACCTCCATATTGGTTTTGGTGGTGTAGTGATTTCATTTACGCCTCCCATGCGGCAGACCGGAGTTCGATCCCCGGCTGTGGCAAGTCGGCCAGTAACCAGACTGCGTCTGGTATAATTTCGGCTGGAAATGCACACTCCCTGGCTCGTAAGATTAACCACCCTGCAGCTAGTTAATTAGTGCAACGGCCCTCGGTACGGAGTGACTTAGGGTTACAGAAAAGGAGATGAGCACCTCAGGCTATCCCATTGAAGGGAGTGACCTAAATTTGCTTGCATTTTTGCATTGGTTTTCAATGCCAAAACTTGATCCCTTTCGCCAATATTTTTAAGGCAAACTCTGGTTGATTTTTGTATATTTGGGTTATAATAACTTAATTTTTTATATTCTTATTTGGTTGAATGTAAGCTTTTGATTAGTTTATGATTTCTAAGTACATATATAAAAAGATTTTTACGCTATTTATTTTGATTCACATATCGTACCGTATCATTCGTGTGGTACCGATTTGACTGTTGGAGATTCAATGATAAGGTTGCTTGTTTGTTTTATTAAGTTATAAATTCACATTATAACATGGTGTTTTACTGGCTTGGTATAATGAGCTATATGTCAAAGGCCAATAATGAAATTACATTTTCCCTTGGCAAAACTTATTTTATTGCTGAGGATTGTAAACATGAGACGTGATTTCAAGTGAATTGCCTCGACACTAAACATTAGTACAAATTCAGGCTAACCCGTCAAGACAGTGATAAATACATAACATGAGTTTGCTAACAGCTTTATAACATTATGTGTTTTTCAGAATGTTGCGATAAACTTGCCCATGCAGATGATTGGTGACGGTAAATTCTTCGTCCGAAGAACATAAGATTCCTTTTCTTGTCCTCTGTTTTATGTTTTGATGGAGGATCTGATGGATCTAACGGACCGTGAAAAACAGCTCATGTTGGAGAGAGATCAGCTGGCTGCGGACAAACAGAAAATCCTTCAAGAAAAGCAACACTCGGAGAACGAATTTGGGAAAATACGAGCCAAATTCAAGGATCTATACTTGCAGAGGGAAGCGGAAATATTGAAGCTGAGTGATGAGAAGAAGAAAATTGAGAGTGAGATATCGGACGTCCGAACAGCAGCGATGGTTTCTCAGTCCACCGCTCAGGAAGAATTAGATAACCTAACCAGACGGTACAACGAGGAAGTGAGACAATACAAACAACAGCTCCTGGAAGCTAGAGACAAGCTCCAACAGCAGAACAGATCACGAAACGAGAATGAGATGTCTGAGGTGGAGAACCTCGAGAGCAGCATGTTGAAAGCGCAGAAAGACACGGAGATGCTGAAGGAGATTATCGTGCCGCTGGAGACGGAGCTGAAGGAACTGAAACTTCAGTGTCAGCAGCTGATGTCAGAGAACATGAGACTGAGACAACAGCAGACAAAGGAGAGTAGACCCCAGCCTACGGTCGACATGTTACTCGATCTAGACGAGGATGTAGGGGGCACGGAGATGGGAGTGGAGGTAAACTCCAGGGAGCAGGTGGAGGAGTTGGAGAGGGAGGTGGAGGAGGAGAAACAGCGGAATGTGAGTCTAAAGGAGATTGTTGCCCTGCAGGAGCGGCAGCTGGAGGAGTACAAGACAAGGGAAGAGGAGCTGACTAGACACAACACCGAACTCCAGGAGGAGTCAGGGTTGAAGTCTACTGAGTTGGAGGAGTTTAAACGGAGCGTCCAGACCACGGAGGCTAAGTGGACGGATCTGACGGGGCGGTTAACGGAGAAGGTGGATCACGTGACAGAGTCGTTTAGAACTCTACGGGAGTCTCATAAAACTGCCGAGACTGATCTCGGTATATTCAAGGATAAGCACGTGATGGAGATGGAGGAGTTTGAGAACTTCAAGAAGAAACTTACTGAAGATTTTGATAAGCTGAAGAACAAGCTAAATGACGAAAGGAAGACTCACGAAGATGCCCAAGCTCTGCTAACCGACTCGTTAGAATCGTGTCGACAGGAAATTCTACGTTTAGAGGGAGTTTCCAGTGAACTGCAGACGAGCCGAGAACTTTGTGAGAAACTACAAAACGACGTTGTCAACGTTACAGATAAACTTAACGAATCTCAACGAAAGAGCAAGGAAGTTATCATGGGACTTCAAAAACAAATCCTCGCTGCTGGAGCAGAGAAAGAAGAACACGTTGCGCGTATCTCGCGACTCGGCAAGGAACTCAGCGAGAGTCTGTCAGTACGTGATGAACTCGCGGTCCAGTCCTCGGAGCTGCAGGTCCAGTTAGAATCACACCGGGAACTCCTCAAGAACATCAAGTGGGAACACGAGGATGACGTCACCAACTGTCGAGGCTGTGACGTCACTTTCTCCATGACAAAACGGAAGAGCCACTGCCGGAAGTGCGGGAGGATATTCTGTACGGACTGCTGTAGTGGGACGATAGAGTTCGGGGTGAACAGGAGACAGTACAAGGCATGTGGGGAGTGTGTAAGCAGACACAGGGCTGAGCAGCCCACTGAGTATCATACTGTGTCTGTTCCTAAATCTAGCTAATTGTAACTTCCTCCAGTTTAATGTGGTCCCTACTTTAATTTGTTAAATTCTATATTGTCGTCTCTACTAGAATTATAGCTATACTATTTTGTTTAAATATTATAGAAATGGTCATAGTTAATAAAATGTTTTAAGTTTTAAAGTTCGATTTAAAAGCTTAAAAATCTTTCAGCGGTAAAAAATGTTAATTGGTCCTTTTCTGATCGCTAGCTAATTTCTAACGTTAAAAATCGATTTCATAACTTTGTGTATGACAAATACCTTCCTATTGAAAAAAGTGCCAATTTGTTTACTGCACGATTGTGCTAACTTAGATTTCTCGTTATTGTTCGTTACATTGATGTAGTTATACGTGACTGTAACATTAGATCAACTATAGATCAACAATAGATCAATATTAGATCAACGTAAATGCTAACTGGTTTACGACTTTTTCTCGTCTCTAGGGGTTTCTTTCAACACATTAACTATTTGATTTATTCTTTATTTGCTGAATAACTTTTGTTTGATATCCATTTCAGATTTGTTTTCCCCTTGTTTAACTCGTGTCGCTATGTGGTGTTGTAAATATGGCCTTCTTTGAAACCTTTTAACAAATAGGACGATGAAAGTCGTGATGATCATTTTGTTGTTCCAACATTAAATCTGACGTTATCTGTATTCCTCACAGTATTATAGTATTATCGCTCAGTATTTATTGCAGCCTGCTTGTGGTATGACGCCTTGTGTGACAGTTAAAACTTGACAGTTTTCTTAATCTATCTTATCTGTCAATCTTTCTTAGTATTTTCTAATAATTTATTTTAAGCCGCGTTTATCTTTCATTTGCTAGTTGTTGGTTATATTTCACATTAAATGTTTAGTCAGCGATGAATATTTTTCGAAACGTCAGATTAAATGCGATTCTCACTTGTTGGAACAACAAAATAAGCATCACGACTTTGATCGTCCCATTTATTATAAAAGTGTCGCTATGTGTTCGTAAAATATTCTATGTTGAAATATCTCGCTAATTTTAGTTAGTCATGCAAAATTGTTATAAAATCAATACATAACCTTTTCTCTTCGATTAAACTGATTTCAAATGTTTCAAATTAGGTCGATGATCTTTGCTGAAAATGTAGTCCGTGTTTAGTCCGAGATTATAGAAACCTTCACCAATCAACCGAGATCAGATCACTGTGTGTAGTGTGATTCCAGATCAGATATCAGTAGTTTAGCAGATCAGATAACAGCAGTGTGTTATGTCAGGTAGAGGAAGCAAAATGGCCAGTCACACAGATGTCGGATCTCAACTCTCGTCTCCCGTAAGTGTTATTATGGCCCGGTTTGATATTATAACTGGGTCTAATTAGAGAGCCATCAAGACGTTTCGCGGTGTTATCATACCACCAGATAATTAACAGTGTTATCATTCCACTTAACGATTTACCGGTAAGTAAATTTTCATTAGTTCTCGTCAATTCTACATTCATGATTCTACTCACAAGGATTTTCCGAACATGTAATGGAATTCCAACATGGTACTTTAAACCTCAAGATTTTTTCAGTTCAAACAAATGCACACCTCAGCTTCATGTAAATTTAACCTCGCTAATGCTTCAGATGGCGTTTATATTCGTGTTTAACTTGCTGCTAGGAGCAGGCGCGCTGTCTCTGCCCGCGGCGTTCTCTGATGCAGGATGGCTCATAAGTACTGCGCTCCTCTGTATCCTCTGTTTTGCCAGGTCAGTGTGTTCCATTAATAGAACCTGGACGAATCAGAAAAGTATGATCTACTTTCTCGAAGTTGATTCCCCGAAATTAAAGAATTAATAAACGTACTTTATTTTACATTCCTGCTTATCGCACTGTTATTTAACCGAAAAATTAAAATTATGAACTTAAGTTTTAGATAATGAATACATTACAACATCGTAATATTGCAATGTTGAGTGTGTTTAACTTTCTGCAAGGGTAAACTCTTTAGTTTCGTGTCTGCGTCGTTCATGTGCGAAGGAATGGCGATAGCTAACGTGCTGCAGAACGTGTCCTGCCCAAAAAAGAACGACAACGTTACGGAAACTGAACAGCTACTTCCTGGAACTGTTCATGTAAGTTATCAGGATGATAGTAATGTGTAGTAGCTGTTACTTCTTAGATTATTTCCATAGCTGTAATCACTTCAGCTATTACTTTGACTATTTCAGTGTATTCCTGAATATTTTTAGTAAGGTAGAATAATTTGTTCGAATACCGCTCTTAATCTCTGTAAAGTTGGAGGTCCCCGAGACTCGCCAATGTGCTGTAATTATTGAAAAGATTGTGTAAAGAAGTGTAATTCTTGTGTTTAACTAACGTATTGGGGTCAGGAAATGGAGGTAGACTTGTTTAAGTACGAATTTTCAGACTACGAGTCTGAATCGGTAAGATTCCCGCCGCTGAGCTCGCCCTCGAACTGCTCCTTTTTAAGCCTGCTGTGTGTTCAGTCTGTCGTAAATTGTTTTTAGAGCCAAAAATAATAAAACGTGAAGAGGTAAAGGTTAAATTATAAAATTGAAACTTATGCATATGAAAATGATAAATATCCGATGTGTGTACAATGTACATCGGCTTAATTAACGGGCTTAAAAATCCGCACATTTTGAGTGCTTACAAGATACAAATTTATGCGCGAGTGATCACCGAACTAGGAGCTCATCAAAACGTCCCATTAACCTCTAATGTATGAGAATTAGTCGCCTTTACAGTTTGAATAAGATTTTGAGCCGATCCCAGCCCGTCGATTTCCTCCAAATTGTAACAAAAGATTCCGTCACATCTGCTAATACTTGCGGTGATCACGCGCGCGTAAAGTTGTATAATGTATCTTGTAAGCACTCAAATGTGTGGCTGTTTAAACCCTGCGATAAACCCCCGTTAGTTGAGCCGATTTGCACACATACGCCTATAGACCATGTACACTTAAACACCGTTGGAACAGCCCCTGGGAACAGTCGACAGGAATATAACTCCGGAAAAGGGGCTCGAAAAGTCCAAGTCTACCGTTTTACAATCGTTCTGTGGCTATGTGTACATCTGCTAATTTCTATGATCCTTGTTGTTAGCCCCTTGTGAGGACTTTTCAGCTCGATTCAGTCCTTCTATATAAAATCTGCTATATTTATAGACACTTTATTGATTTGTAACATTCTTAGCTCACAATTCTATCGGTTGATAATAAGTACATTTTATTTCTATCAGCTGATAAATTTTTTTCATTATGGTAATACATGTACTGTAATTTATATAATATGATAATTAACGCTTGGTGGTCTCCCGAACATTTAAAAAAATTTATCGAGCGAAAAGATGAAAATATTCGGCACACACATTCTTTATCATGGAAGAGATTGATTAGCTGTAAACCAACCCGATTGTTAACAAAATTCTTATCAAATCCAAGAAAATTACGAAATGAACTGATTTACAGAAGGAGATAATATCAAATCTCAAACTATTGCTGTCAAAATTGAATAATAAGCTAAGTAACATATCTTGTGGAAGCAGAAAGAATGAAGCGTTGCTTTAATTGTATGATTTTATCATATTGTACAATTTTATCTTCTAACTGTTTTTTATATTTCAGGACACAGAGTATTACAGTAACCTCAGTCTACAAATATCTCAATCTCAGGCGTCTATAGGTACTGTACCCGTCCAATCTTAAATTAGCCAATTTTGGCGGTCTATTTACTCTGCGAGTAGGTTGACATTCTGGTATGATTTCAGAATCCTAATCTATATAGCTCTGGCCTCTGCATTTTGTTAGATAAGTTTCAAGTTAGATTATTGCAAAGATACTTATATGAAGATAATTCATGTCAAATGACGGTGCTATTTATAGACATTTTCAATACAACGTGACTTGAAGATACATGACTAGATGTAATTCAATACCGCTGTATTAGCAAGTTTGTGACGTGGTCTACCTTCATGCTCTAGGTTTAATTATCTGATAATGAGGTATATTGATCGTGTGAATTACTGGTCATATTATACATTAGGTACTAGTTCTTCACGTTACAATAATCTATTTGTATTCAGTATCGGTCGTATACCTATATTTAGGTAACCGGACTGTTGTCCGAAGCGGACTCTTGTCCGAAACGGACTCTTGTCCGAATCTGTGTTCCGAAAAAAGCGGACTGTTGTCCGAAAATTCTCACGTTTCTCAATTACTTTTGGTTGTATATATGATATGGTTCGCTTTCATGTGCTGCATGACAAAGGAAGGTTCTGTATCATGTAGAGCATGTCGTAAGGCGATGGCTGAACTACCTTTCAGTTTCATAGTCTCAGTATTGTATTGACTGATGTGAGTCTGTCATGCTCGTTAAAGTCTAGCGGATTGCAGGTCTCAAATCACCGAAATTGCAGTAAGCGCTCTCAGATATGCCCAATCACAAAATGATCTCAGCATTTGTACACTTTGTACAGGCTTAAATTTGCTTTCCCACCCGGCGAATCTTAGGAATTCTTGAATTTAACGGCTCACATCCACATTCGGAAAAGCGTCCGGTTCAGATGGCCTTTAATGGACGTCGAGACTAAATGTGTGTTACATGTTTTAACAAGCACTCATGCAGTCTGTGTTCGGACAAGAGTCCGCCAAATGGACTGTTGTCCGAAGCGGACTGTTGTCTGAAAACCGAAAGCCATTTAACATAGTAATTGTAAATTGAAACACAAATTCGGACAAGAGTCCGCCAAATGGACTGTTGTCCGAAGTGGACTCTTGTCCGAAAACCGAATTTCTGGTTTCGGACAACCGTCCGCTTCGGACAAGAGTCCTAGAATCCTATATTTAAATGTACTTTGTTCCTATTTTTAACATAACATCGGCTATTTCAGGTGGCTCCAGGTACAGCTTCAGAATAAGTAAAAGAATAGAAATGGTAAGAATTCTATATTTGTAAAAGGGATAATTTGTTAGCGGGGTCGTAGAACCTGAATCTTTGCCCGACTGCTTTTTTTGACTTTTGTTTAGTGTTCCCTGCTTAGCTTTCATGTATAGGAGTGAATGGTGACTAAATCTTTGCGAATCACCCACAAATTCGTAGCGAAGATTTCTCTCAGTCAAAATATCATAACCTTGATGCCTCCTCAAAATAATATATTTTGGCTTGGCATAGTGCATTAATTAAGATATGCTCTCCTTTTTTGTCATTATTGATAACTCTACAATGATCCGATGTACAGCGTCTTTCGTTCAATGCCATTTAATCACTAACCTCACGCAACCTTTCAGGCCGAAATGGCGGAGATATTTTTTAACAAAGGTAAGTGAATCAAAATGGACGCTAACCTAATTAACTGACCACCTCTGTAAAAACCACATGCAATTTTCTTTTGTCCCATTCGTAGAAGATTTCATTGCCTTATTCACCTGTTAATTACCGTTATTGATTAATAAGTTTTGCTCCTCTTGGCTCTTGATTAGCAAGTTTCGCTCCTCTTGATTAACAAGTTTCGCTCCTCTTAGCATTACGGAATACGGCCTAGAGATATTGGGTAACCGAAGATGTGAAACGGTTTGCTTAACAATAACGTGACCTCTAAAATGGAATACGCGACTGAAATTTTGATGAGTTTTGTGCGCACACTTGAGTACGTGTAACGCGCACTGTAGTTTAAATGGCCGAGATATCTTTTAAATAAATCTTTGTCCGTTCAAAGACTGGCTCGTTTGAAGCTTAACCGTGATTGAATCAACTTGGTAAATTTTGTTTGCCAGAGGATGCATACATCATTATGATAGGCGATCTATGAAATTTATATACTTAAATGGATGTTCTGTTCATTCGCATTCTACAAAAGAAATGTTAATCGTATAAAAGAAAACAACAAAGCAAAGCTTTGAAAAACAGCACTCGTCCAATCCCTTGTAGTGTCGAACATCCAAAAGAGAGTCTTCACCAGTGTAGAACTCGAAAAGGCGAAGTGAAGCCAGAAATTACAGGAGCTTCAAATCTTACGTCTGCTTCGGTAGTGTACTATCAATGTGGTCCCGGGCTTACCTCCATTCTGGTGGTATGATCGGAGTCTGCACGACCGGCATGGCGGAGTTAAACTTCGTTTTGCGGGCGCTCAACGATCCTCCTCCCATATTTGGCATGCTAGAAATCTCATATGTCGATTGTCCGCCCTCCGGACCTTGATTCATGACTCAAGTATTCGAATGCCATCAAAAAACTTTGTAATATGTAAGCCACGTCGACATGCTATCAATCAGACTTATGAAAAATTTTCACGTGTATTACTAGTGTGGCTTCTCTCACTTCTTTCCATATGATGGTCAGGAAATTCAGCATAAGCTGGTTTTCTTCATTTCTTTACCATTCCAGCTCCTACATTAGATTTTGACTTGTACCATTACTTTTCAGTTGGGATGATACTGTTCTACATAGCTGTTATAATATACTTGTATGGTGACCTTGCTATCTACACAGTAGCTGTACCTAAGTCTATAGCTAATGTCAGTTGGTGAGTTCATGGCTATATAATCAGATTTTTTTCAGATCAACGCTCTCAAAAGCATTATCACCCTAACTTTCACCTTGTTACTGTCCCTACGAATTACAACATTACCCAGTTTGAAATTTCTAAAATAGTTATGTATACTCTCATCAAACATAAACCCCCATCCTCCCTCAGTATCGCAAATCTCCACGATGAGAATAATGTCACCTTATGCTGGCACGGTGTTTCCCACGACACTGCTTATAAGATATTCGTTGTAAGTTTTCATAGTTATTTATATATTGTTGAGGGGTAATGTACTTTAACCGAGATGAGATAGGACACTAATTTATAAACTCAAACTAAATTATAAACTCAAAAATAGAAGGGATTTATATACTTTAAATCGATGTTATTTAATGTGGCTTCTTGACATGATATTGCTTTACTAAACATATTGTTTACTAAACATTTTCATTTCAGCTGGTATATGTCCTATGTATAGGACCATTCGTGTTTTTCAACGCTCAGAAAACTACACTTCTACAAATTTGCAGTTCCATTCTTAGACACACTTGTGAGTATTACATTAATTTATTGAGTCTACTTCAAGCTGGTCAAATACCAATTTTGATGCTGTTTTCCGTCCTTAAATCAATGATAAGCAGCGAGGCACTACCTGTTATAGCATTTAATATATTTTACACAAAATGGTCCACAGCATTCTTTATCATGGTGGTTATCGCACTTGACCGCATTGCAAAGCACACCACCGGTGTCCCGAAGCCTCAAGATGTTAAGCCAGTAAACTTCAACAAGATCCCCGATTTTATAGGTACAACTATTTCAGATATTGCACATTACCCTTGGCTTGGGTTTTACATCCAACCTGAGCTCATCTACCTTTGTTAATTGTTAAATAATAACGTGCATTAATATAGTTAAAACAGCATTATTACTTTTATTACAGGAACTGATATTGAACTTATTTATAACTAAGTTTGAACTAAAACTAACACCACCCTTCCCCACGCAGGAGTGAGTGTGTATTGTTTCATGTGCCAACACTCCCTACCCTCCTTTATCACACCCATGAAGAACCAGAACCGAGCAACTGTTGTGCTCTTCGCCGCGCTGGCCGCGTGTCTGGGCATTTATGCTATGGTCTGTTACACCGCCACCTTCTCTTACGCCGACCTCGAGGTTTGAAAATGAACTGATTTGTGTTAGCTTAGAAAAAAAGTTACGATTTAAACCCTCGTTTTGAATGGGTCACAAAAGTTTACCTTTTTTTAATTCAAAGTTTAAACTTATATGACCCACTAATTTTAGGACGTGTATACTCTAAACTTTGCGAATTTTGGCGTGGTGCCAATCCGCTACTTCTTGGAGCTGTACCCAGTGTTTTGTCTCACTGCCAGCTACCCCATCATCGGGATCACTCTGAGGAACAATCTAAAGACTCTCTTTTCCAAGGGAGAGTATCCGTGGATAGTTGATAGGGTAATTTTATTGACCAATCATTTATTTATAGAACCTCTTCCAGAAATCTGAAGAAGACCCGATTTACATTAAGGAAAATAATAATTCGCGGTAAATTACCCAATTTTACCTACAAACTTTCAAAGCTTACCCCACAAGAGTATAACACCTGTAAAGTATTTCAGACAATCCCCATGTTTCAGATCGTGTTCCCACTCCTGACCATTATACCCCCTACTATCATCGGACTTTGCACGGAGAAAGTGGAGTTCTTGGTTTCCTACACAGGAGCGTTTAGTGGGGCAGCTATCCAATACGTCATACCTGCTTGTTTTGTTCTGCTCGGCAGGATTCGAGTAATATATTACTTTGTTTTATTGAACTTAGAATTTAGATTAAGGCTCGAAATGGGGTTATAACAAATCGAATTTGTTGTTCGAGCCGATCATGGCTGGATCATTAACCCGTTATAGACCCTGTTAAACAGTAAACTTAGAATTCTCACACCATAGTCTCAATTCAGACATTTCAGATAAGAGAGGTGTTTGGGAGGGAAGCCTCTTCAGTGAACAAGAATCACAGTATATTCTCATCCAACGTGTGGCCGATATTTCTACTAATTTGGGCTGGGTGCTGTATGGCTTTTGTTCTCTATTACAAAATCGACGCTGCTATACACCCTGCTGATTGAACAATAGCATAGCTAGATGCAACTTTGGGTATGTCAAGTTTACATGTTTAATCCCATCGAATTTGTTGCCTCTTAATTTAACTTATCGGGGACTTTCGTTTGTAGTACAACGAACATTCAGTTTCTCAGATAGTTTTCGAAAAATGAATTATTTCATATTTTAATTGTCATGACTTATTATTATAAGACTTTCGTTGGTGGTTGTCCCATTAATTCATGTAGCCGTTTTTTACCACTTAACTGACGTTGGATTTAAACCAAGTAGGGTTTTTATGTTTTAAGTAATTATTGATGTTGTGCTGCTGGTTTTAATTTCGAGTTTTGATTTAAAGTATTTTGATAGGTTTAATCTGCAGTAATTGACAAGAAAGTTAAAATGTTATGTTGTGTATCTAGAAAATTATAAGTTCGAACGAATATTTGCTGCAAGGTTGTGTCAAGATTTTCCTCACTGTTTCAGGGCTCGTCTTAATAGCATTGTGTGTTGGTAATGACATTGCGCCTGTTTAAACTTATTTACTAGAAGTATATCTTCGAATGCTGATGTTGATACATTTCCTTAATATTTTTTTCTTGACAGCTTTATGAGTTTAAGTAAAAGTTAACGCATAACATGGAAAAATATCTTGCTATTTCTTTGAGTTTGCTTTCCTTAGGATTTCTAAAATGAGTTTTGTGCGTGCATTAAACTGTTTTGATAATCATATTAATAAATTCAAAGTTTTGCTTTTGATGAATCATTGAATTAAGTATCTAATTTAAAAAATGATAGGTTCAACGAAACTATCATTATCTTTGAGCTGCGAGAGTCCGGAGTCGGGTGTTACTGCGAACAAATTTCTTACGCCTCACAGTACTTTTAAAATTGAAGATAATCTGGATTGGTCCAAAGTGGTTTGATAGTTATTGATGTAAAGAATGTTTATGTTATGAATTTTCACCATGTGTGGTATTAGATACCGATGATAAATTTTCGTTTTCATTAAATAGAGTTTATGGCTGTGATGATGTCCAAAAATTGTCTTCTGAAGTGCTTAATAAAAACACTGTCGTTAAGGCCCAGATGGCTGAGTGGTTACATACGGCAATTATTCTGCTAGAGCAGTGTTGTCTACCGCTTATGTCTTCAGCTAGAAAAACTGTTGAGCAACTGCAGGAAGACAAGATAAGT
>JH153760.1:14927-30207 GCA_000226015.1 Mnemiopsis leidyi | reverse complement strand
GAGTAATCCTAAATGTCTTTTTGGTGAGCACATAATCTCCAATTAGTACAATTAAGACAAAAAATGTATACAAATAGGAAGGTTGTACCTATGGCTCTCTAAATAAACAGCTTTGAATCATTTACGTTGATTGGATAATTGGTAAATTGATTGATTGACTTTTCGTCAGGGTGAATATGAAAAAACGTGTTTTGTATACAATTTAATGGTTCGGCGAGCGCGCGCGCGTAACTTGTCACGTTGCGTGAGCAGAAATTGTATAATTGGAGCTTCCATTTTCAAGGTACATACGAAAATGATACGATTCATTCATGACTTTTTCACGGATTCGTTTTAATTATTCTGCTATTGGGATATATCATTTTCATGAAAGTCAGACGTACGAAGTTAAGAGTTACGATTAACCATTTCGGGATCATTGTTACTGAGGAAAGTCTTCCTTTTGAGCACTTTTCACAAATTTTCCGATAGATCTTTTGCATACGAATTTGCTGTTGAGAAATAAGACAAGGTGTATGCAAAATGATGAAGAATAGTAAAGAAGCTACAGATTACATGGCATGATCATTACTTTCTCGTTCTCTAATGCGGTAATGATTCCATCAGAAGAAACGCGAGATATTCTTAAAAAGACTGATTCGCAAAATAGAGGTATCCAATAATGAAAAAAAGGTTTGCTCAGGTCAAAGAAAAAAACAAACAATTCACGGCCTTTTGTTATATTACATTGTAAGCAAATTCTAAGGTCATGATGACTTCGATAAGATAACATCTCAGCTAATCCATAGATTTTATCGTCATTAATAAATCATAGATATATTAATGTGGAACCGGAAACACTATAGTCAGATTCTGAGCAAAAGGGAAATCTAGGTACATCGAGAAAAAGAATCGTCGTTTCGGCGAAAGAAAATAAAAGAAAATTTTCGTAAACAAATCATCGTTTGGCAGTAAATTGTCAAAGTTCTAGTCATTATTTATCTTCAATAGACTTTGAAGTCCATGTTATGTGGAATGTTTAACGTTTCGGTACTCTGGCTGGGTTAATTTGGCAGCAAATGTTAGAACCGTCGGAACATGTCTTTACTCCTTCGTCTGATATTCCGGACCCTGCGATATAGAGAACGTTATTGAACATGGCATTTCAGCAAAAGATATTGATAAAATATTTGGCAGACTTAAATTTTCTCATTCTGACGAGAAACAATAGCAAAAGTTGAAGTAACGTAGCCCAATGGTAATGAAAGGATTTTAGAGGAATAACCAAGTTTACCATGCTATGTCTCCACAACTTTCATTTTCATCAGATTTCGGCAGGATACACCATATATCTGTTCTAGGTATTGAAGAAGCATAATAATATAACTAATTACTTGATTATCCTACTTTTACCCCTATTTATCATTTCTCAAGCAAAAAAATTTACTAGTCGACACAAGGAGGAGAATAGATTTAATGATTTAATTGAAGAGTACCTGCATGACCTCCATGTACAGTTACACAATGTAATGAAGCAATGAGAATACAGTAATGATAATAGAAATGGTAACTTCGAAAAATTTCTAATTTAAAAAGAAAAGCTGCCATTGAGCAGTACGGAGTGAAATGTTATAATCTAAATTTCAGTGAAGTCAAAATACAACGTCTTAACCCAATATATCCTACCAAATGATTTTTGATTCGGAATCGTTCGCCAGTGTCTTAATATTTCTATGCAATATGAGCACAGATAATGAAATGCAGCGTTTAGAAATTTTTAAAAAAGTGATAAATTGTAGATGTCTGATCCTTAAACTCTGGCGTTCGTTCTTAAACGCTACACTTCAATGCCATGCTTGATCATAAATAGATCGCACATAAAACACCACCCACCCCAAGCCACGTGGAGGCCGAAGTCCATTTGGGGCACTTCAACAGATAAATACGGCTTTATTTCAGAAGTTAAGATTGATAATGTAAGCAAGTACCTTGGTATTAATAATTGGAAATAGCCATGTATGTATCTGCTGTTAGACTAACGAATTGCAAAAGGTTGCAACTTGCAACTCATTTGTCAAATTTCATTTGTCAAATTACGTATAGAACAAAAATGTAAGATATCTTTGTCCTTGTAGAAGCTATCAAAACTATACCAATTCCCATATTCTAAGAGATAGAACTTATTATTATTATTATACAACTTTATTCAAATAGATAAAATCTAACAGAATATTGAATATCTGATAAGTACCCAAAGTTAGAATAATTTCCTCCATTGGGGTCTGTCATTGGCTAAAGATATTAGTCTATAAATGTCATCTGTATTCACAATTTTCGAATCTCTAGCAGCTAAATCATTTCTTAAAGTTTTTAATAAGTTAAATTGATTCCCAAACGACCTCTCATGTTTTCCATACTCTCAACTGCAAAAAATAGAGAACATAACGCTGGAGAGTTAGAACTGCAAAACACAATTTAGTGACATCATTTTCTGAATAAAGGCGTCATTCATTTCAAAGAAAGTTTCCATAAAAAAGACACTCATTTCTTGATTATACCACTTTTACCCCTATTCTACCCGTGCGATTTTTTCTCGAATTGCCCTGGTGGGTGCTTTGCATAATGCAATAAATTAACTGCGTAAAAGTAGATTTACCCAGTCTTATTGCACAGGGCAAGGCCAAGCTCAGTAACTGGCGGAATCTCATTTTACCAGGTCATTGTTTGATCAGCGTACATTATATCTCAACAAGAAATGGATCAAATTTTACTGGTTAGCACAAGGAGGAGTAAGAATTTTATGAATAAAAAAAGAGTTCCTTCATGACTTCCATGCAGAGTTACACAATGAAAAGATGAGAATACAGTAATGATAATCGAAATGTTAACTTTGAAATATTCCTACAAAGAAAAATTGATTTTGAGCAGTACGGAGAAGTATTTTAAAATCTATCTTTCAGTGAAGTGAAAATACATCGTCTCAAACCAACATAGCTTACACAATGATTTTTGATTCGGAATCGTTCGCCAGTGTCTTAATATTTCTATTCAATATGAGCACAGATAATGAAATGCAGCGTTTAGAAATTTTTTAAAAAGTGATAAATTGTAGATGTCTGATCCTTAAACTCTGGCGTTCGTTATTAAACGCTACACTTCAATGCCATGCTTGATCATAAATAGATCGCACATAAAACACCACCCACCCCAAGCCACGTGGAGGCCGAAGTCCATTTGGGGCACTTCAACAGATAAATACGGCTTTATTTCAGAAGTTAAGATTGATAATGTAAGCAAGTACCTTGGTATTAATAATTGGAAATAGCCATGTATGTATCTGCTGTTAGACTAACGAATTGCAAAAGGTTTCAACTCATTTGTCAAATTACTTATAGAACAAAAATGTAAGAAATCGTTGTCCTATCAAAACTATATAAATCACGATATATTAAGAGAAAGAATTGCAAAACACAATTTAATGACATCATTTCATGAATACATGCATCATTCATTTCAAAGATAATTCCCGTTAAAGAGACACAAATATATTCGGACCTGTTCCAAATACACGAATATATATATTCTAGAACGTTACAATTTATATTTCACTGATTACTGTTGAGCGTTAACAGTTTCAATTAATCCAGCAAAACTGAAATTTCTTCCATACAATAGCATCATAACAAATCAAATAATGAAAATAGAAGTCGAAATACTTGTAAGACAAAAACATTATACAATTATTGCCCTTGTAAACTCGATTATAAACTATTTATAATTGAGGGTTAGCTGAAAGATAATTTTGTCAATTTAAGATTACAGACTTTATTAATTGTAGGTAACACTGTTTCTACGAATTGCCGTAAGAAAGAAATTGTTCAGTACATAACGAATCAAAATTCACGGCAAAACAAAAACAAATAGCAAACGGAAAATTATTTAATAAATTACACAGTTGTCATAAATAAGTCAACTTTTTATTCACGATTTTTCTGAATCAGCTAGAAACAAATAATGATATTAAACAAACAAAAATTGATTTAACAAATAGGCAAATACAAAAATTATGATAAGTCACAGAGCGATGAAATGACACATGATGTAAAACCTGTACATTTTTATACATTTGCTTAACCCATTTAAAGTAAAATTCTGAAAAAAAAACACTTTATACTCACGAAACTTGCACGAATTTTTATTCATGGGAGGTACATTTACCCCTACAACCGCAATCTGGCAAACACGGGAACTTGAATTTAACTTTACAGAAGCAGGATTTACAAGAACACTTTTTAGAGCATTTTTTAAAACAGTCAGTGAATACAGTTGGAGACGATGTTAAACACACCGTCCAAATAGGGACGACCTTGTTGTTTTCTTTCTTCCATCCCCATTTCTCCATGGCTGGGTAGTTTATATGAGGCTCTAAAGCCTTAGCCCATACCATACCAGCAACATAGAGAGCTTTTTTCATTTGAACAAAGCAAGAACCGGGAGATGGCGGCAGGCAACGGAACGATTTGGTCGACTCACGGGACAGGACCTCAAACCGAGCTTTGAGGAGATCTTCCTCGGCCTCTTTGCTAAACCCCGTAACCTCTTGATATGAAGCGAATCATTTTATTCAGCTTCTCCATATCAAGAGATTCGGGCTGTCTACACAGCTCCTCGAATGTCTTCTTGCATTCCGCATCCTTCAGATAGATATCCAGCCACTTTGATTTACCGTGGAAGGAGAAAGATGGGGTGGCGTCGCAACCGGTGAACGTGTACAGGAGCATGAATCCCATACAGAAGTCGAGCCCTATCCAGTCAGCCAACTTGTTTACGTCGATGTAATTACGACAAGTTGGTGTGCAAAACAGCACTGTTACTTGACAGGATGGGTGCTTCTGTAGGAGGAGTTTCATGTGAGCTGTCAGGATGATGATGACGTCTGTATCTCCTGTCCGCACCAAGAACCGGGTATTTCCCTCGCCAGCCAGACTAAAAAGGAACATAATAATGCGGTAATCGGCCTCTAGGTGGTTGCACGACATAGACATCCGGCCAATTGTTTTTTCCTTATTTGTGACGATCAGATTTTGTGTTTTTGACAAGAAAAGTGATGCGAGTTGTGGAGACAAGTACTGATAAAATTGAGACTTATTCTCACGGTTGGAAAAAAGTGCTTGAAGGACGCTGGGGGTGAGGCGAAGATCGTGGTGGATTTTGAATTGGGTGCCAGATGATGGTGATCCTGGCTTCAACGGATTTTCAACATCATACCTGAAGTATTCATAATCTCTAAACACATGCAGCTCGGGTTTAATTGGATTGTAACTACGTTGAATTAGAATTAAGAAGTTTTATTATATAATATTAGTCAATGGAAAAGAATTATAACTGTAAACTTCCGATGTTATAGAAGTTAATGTCCTTTTGGTTGCGACTGACCACAAATTGAACAATGTGACGAATCCAATTGGGCAATTCAGATAGAGCTTATTCGAGAAAAATAGCAGAGATGTCGTCCGGTTCATTAATTTAGCGACGCAAACAGCAGCCGAGGGCTTTTTACTTATTCTGCAAAATTACCTGTCCGTTACGGCGCAAACGATGTTCGTTGAGTGCTGTTCCGCGAGTTTCAGGAGCTGTTCATAAATGATCTTAGAGAACTCCAGGATAGTTGTGTTCTTGGCGCGGGGGACCAGCTTTCGGACAACACAGCTGAGGTCCACCAAAGAAACATCAAAGTCTCGACGACCATCAGCAGCACCAGCTTCTCTTAACCTAGGACAATAGTGAAAATAATATTCAAGTAAGGAAAATTTTCTTTAACCTCTGCGTGCAACCCGTTGATTGGACAAGGGAAACTATCTTCAAATGGAAATCAATTTCGATGTACGACATACTATTCAGTCTCAAATTTCGTACATCGAAATTGATTTCCACTAGAAGATAGTTTTCCTTGTCCAATCAACGGGTTGCACGCAGAGCGGCAGAGGTTAAAGAGAATTTCCCTTACCTGAATATTATCACGATATGCGACTCTTAGACAGGGCCCCATTGAACTATTTAATAGTGAAAATTTCATAGTTTTCATATTAAATGTGGTGAAGAAGACAAAACGGACACAAGCTTACAGATTTTTATCTAATTGATAATTCTTTGATAAAAACTGAATTGAAAAAGGAATGAAGTTTCAATTCAATCTAAGAATCATATTCATTGCACCTGCCGAGGATAGAGGACTTCTTTATCTTATAAACCTCCTCGTTTCTAACAAACACAGTCGGCTCATCATTATAGTCATATTGCAAGGCTTTCAACACGGCATCTGGGCGATGTGGAGCAGCGTGTTTCAGTCCTGCGTACTAATTTTTCTTCTTCAGTGTCCATTGCTCTAGTCTCTTTACTCCTGACGGCGTCTGCTCTTGACGGCAAAACTAAGGCATTCTTGCTGATGGTGTCGCTCACGGCTAAATCATTAGTCAGAAGGCGATCTTTATGATAAGCTTGGTACTGCGGCAAACCGATTGAGCTAACCAACGCTCTTATATCCTTCATAATCGCTTCGTTGTTGGGTAACAGTTCACCATTATTAACGTAAGATAGCACTTTCAAATCAGACGAGAATGGGCTTTTGACATCTCTTAATTTCGCTTTTAATGATTCTGTCCTCTTTATGAACTTCAGCTGATAGCTGGAATAATTTTCATGGTGCTGATCACTTTCGTTGCGTTCTTCGACAATATTGGTTGCATTGGCGAGAACAGGGGTATAAATCGCCCATTTCAGGCGGACAACTTCCTGATCAGATCCAAGAAAAGATAATCCACCAGACAGACGCTTGATCTTTTCGTTGTTTTGCTCATGAAGCTGATCTAGCCCAATGGCACTGCCCTTCTTCTGAAGCTTTGAAATCGAAAAAGTTTTTTCGAGAGCTTTATACAGATCAGAGTTATTTTTCTTTGCGTGTCTGATCTCAGCTATATGAATGGGAGTCCAACGTGCATAATTCACCTTGTCTGTCGCAAAGAAGTACGGTACACATGCGGCAAGAACATCAACGTAAAGATCAAAATCACGGTTACGGACGGCCCTGGAGGAGAATTAAGTTTATAAATTGCTATCTATTTAGAATTATCAAATGATGATGCGTTAATCAATATAAATGTACGACAAGTGAGGGCCTTCTTATCCAAGGCGTTCTTATTCAGCGCTTGGGTAATTAAGAAATTGTTAATAAAGAAATTGTTAATAATGAAATTGTTAACCTTACGAATAAGATTATTAAGAGTTCAAAGTTAAGGATCAGGTTCCAGAAGAAGAAGCTGTCACTCTCCTTGCACCTTATTTCTTTCCAGGTCTCGAAGTCAGCACTGCCTGATGATTGGAATTCTTCATTCAGCAGTGACCCCAGAGAAGCTGCGATCACCTGGAAGGATTAAGTTTAAAAGTATCGTGTTATTTAGGAATCAATTTGGTGCTAAATTTTTATTTATCAATGATTTCACCCCATTTTTACACATAGAATAAGTTTTCGAATTGTACGGTTTGCGGAAACGATAACAGCGTAAAATGCGAATCTCACTCTTAAGTGTTAAATTAACCTGTACTAACTACTATCAATGTTACCTGAACAAGATAAAATGCACGAGTGATAAAGTTTGCATTTACTGCAGCTGTACCGGGGGCCTCGAAGGACATTTCACAGTCATTCATCGATTGTAGCAATCCTGTCCCTTCAATCAGGTTACCGTGTATTATTAGCAACTCCTGAAAACAGCAACAACTCTGTCACGCGATGTTAGCAGCAAAAGAAGTCACACTTTACTGTTTGCTTCGTGAAATTGATAAGGCGAGTTGTAGAAAGCAGAGACATTATCAAGCCTAAATTACCAGCCATAACTTTGGCCAACGAATAATAAATAACATTCATAGACTTTAGAGTTATGTAGTAACTAAAGTTATATTTGCAGCTAGAGTTATATCAGCAAACAAACCTGCTGAATGTGCAAAGGGCCCATGATCAGGAACACTTTGGTAATGTCGACTTCTGGGTGATAACCCGACAACTGAATCTTTTTACCCAGTGCATACAGCGGTTGGTCGACTCCAATGATTGTATATTGTCCAGGATTTAAATGTTGGACGACATCTTTAACAACTTTAATGAAATGCAGCATGTTGTCAGCAGTATTTGGAGGCTCATCAAAGATCGGCAAAATAGAATTGATGACCTTCGGTTTCTCTTTGGTGTCCTCTTTAGAGTGGTAAACATGAATATTCCTCAACCAAGGTTGCATCTTCTTAATGAGTACTTGTTCGTCAACTTCAGTTAGTTCTTCCACTGGATTCTGATAAGTGGTATCCCCAAATACAGATGCCTCTCCCTGTTTAGGTTTGAAAACTTCATCCAATTCGTAAAGGAAGTTGTTTGGAGGGGTCTGCAACGGTCCGCGTCGTCTTGCCGCACCCTTGGAATCTAAGGTGAAGAAATTTAGGGTTTCGTGTTTCGGATAAGGACTGAGGTTTAATCAGGAGGCGAGGTCCCCTTTTACAAATTAATTAAGAGGAGAATTAAGAGGAACCCTAGCCAGCACCCTTAAAATCTATAATAGAAAAAGTTGGGCTAGAAAACGCTACTGGTGCCCGGCAGGTATCTCAAATTTTGTTGCACACGTGACAGCAATCGACCGATGAGAACTACATACGACCAATCAGTGTCAAGAAACGCTCTAATGTGCATAAAAATGAGACAACTGCCAAGCACCCAGTAGTGGTTATTCTACTTATAATTGTTTCCATACCTTTATATTCCAATTGAACGACAGAAATACTGGTTCCATGAAACGAAGTACCCGTGGTATTTCTGGCGCTCTTGTCCACGTTGTCGATCATACCAAAAGTTAAAAGGGATTTACGGAGCTCTCTCGGAACTAAAGCACCTATCTCCCGAAACATTGTCAGGTCCTGTGCAACAATTGAATCTATGATTGCTCGAATACGATGATAAGAAAGTACCACTCCGATTCCGTGAAGATATTGCATTACAGTCTTTGATTTCACCCTGAGGTAAAGCCAAATGGATGTTGCCCGCATCAGGGTGGGCTCTTGAGAGGAGCTACATCGGCTACGGTGCTCTCCATCTTTACTCTTGGTCTTTCTTCTACGTTTCTTTGAGTGATGCGCCAATATAACAGTAGTATATTGTACGACAGGGTCAATCCCCACACCAGTAATTGCAGCTATAGTTTTCTCGAGGGTTGGCGATGGTGCTGATTCGACGACCAAGGGCAGTGTCATAGGAGGTGCTTTATAACTTGTTATTTCCTGTCGGATCTCATTCAGCAAAGGCACCTTTTTTGTATCAATTTTATCTTCAACGTTGCCCCGAACATCGACATCGGCTTCAACTACAGTACTCTCGTCAGCAAAAAGACTCTCATCCTCAATACATCCAACAGCACTCTCATCATCGTTGAAACTTTCATTCTCAATCCATCCATCAACAACACTCTCATCATCGTTGAAACTTTCATTATCAATGCCTCCTTCGACAACACTTTCATCATCATTGAAACTTTCATTATCAATGCCTCTATCGACAACACTTTCATCATCGATGCAACTTTCATTATCAATGCCTCTATCGACAACACTTTCATCATCGTTGCAACTTTCATTATCAATGCCTCTATCGACAACACTTTCATCATCGTTGCAACTTTCATTATCAATGCCTCTATCGACAACACTTTCATCATCGTTGCAACTTTCATTATCAATGCCTCCATCAACAACACTCTCATAATCGTTGAAACTTTCATTATCAATGCCTCCTTCGACAACACTTTCATCATCATTGAAACTTTCATTATCAATGCCTCTATCGACAACACTTTCATCATCGTTGCAACTTTCATTCTCAATGCCTAGAACCAATCTCTGTCTTTTGCTCGGTACTCCTTGATTCTTAGGTATTCGTTTTTGTTTATTTTGTTATGGGATAACTGCCGAAAGTGGAACCGATAACGCATTCTACATTTTACATGCAGAAGAGGGCTAACGTGAAGAGAGAGCGCTTGTACTCTAGAACTAATGCCTGGATCAGTAATAGACGATTTTCTGTCTACACAGAGCAAAATTATTTCTTTGATCTGATCTAGTGTCTCATTGGTCCATTTGGAGACTAACTTATCACCCGGACGCTGAAAATGCAAAACGTCAATTATTCAATCCAAATGTTGGGAATTCTCAATTCTCAATCTTAAGTTTAAATTATATGACATGTTTTCCAATTTTAGATTTTATGACATACGTCTGGTTAGCCGACAAAAAGTGGCTCGTCGCTGAATTTTCCTCACCTCCTCTTGACAACAGAAGCATTTACTCCAATCGACTTTTCCGATTGCCGATTTTCTTTGAACTTGTGATCGACTCTCTGATCTGTTGACAGATCTTAACATATTGAGCACCTGCAAGTAAAGTACTGAAGACGTGAAAACTCTTACTAAAGATGGAAAGCCAAAGGCAAGACAATCGTCGTTTTTATCGTCCCGAACAGACCACAGTTTATGCTCTACTTATTGACATTAAAGACGTGTTTCATGACAAATTCTGTCACTTCAAATTAACTTTAACTGCTGGGATAGGGGTCTTAACAGCGATGTGTAAAAGAGCACTGACCTGGCTCTGCAAATCAACTCTCTCGTGGTGTTTCAACTCAATTGTACGAGCGCACAAAGTGCAGATCAGCACATTTCGGTTGGAAGAGAGACTTTTATTTGATCCATTATGTCCCATATGGAAGCTGCTACTGTGGAACGCCGAGATTTGTCAGGATTTAGACACACTGGAGATCGTCCCTTTTGAAAATACTCCAAACAAACTCTGCATCCTAAAAATGGCAATAGTGAGATAGTGCTAATAATAGACGGCATTATTAATGGGGAGGCGTCGGAAATCTTTTTATCTTTTCCCCAAAATGATTGGTTATAGCTGTCTTCTTATTGGTCAATCCCTGTCACATGATGGTAAAATTTCCGACTCCTGTCCAAGAATTCTGACGTTCAATTTTATCAAGCTCAACAAAAATGATTGGGTACTTACTTATCTGAACGAAACGTTTCGAAAGATGTTAGGCAGATAAATCATCTGTATAAGAATTTTTCAGCTTCGCTAACCACGATTCCCTTGATAGCACAAAAATCATAAATAACTCTTAAAATACCCACGAAGTCCTGTCTTTAGTTCGGTTATTGAGGGCAACCCTGAAGTAATTTCTTCATTAGCTATTTTCTGCACATTCGATCATTTCTTTTTATCATGCCTTATTGTTTAACAAGCTGATAGGTACTGTGACAATTGGTCGAGTTGCACTTTTATCTAAAACTTTAGCCCACATTCTACTAATACTTTGCATTTGAATTTGGAACGGTGATGATGTAAAATCTTACTTATCCACCATAATTGGTTAACTAACTTAAATCATACATTTAAAATTGATACCAGGATTTAGCCTCGAAACCTATGAAGTAAAGTATTTCATAAATCGAAGTGTGAATACCTGACTCCTTCAGAAGTTGATTCAGAAAGCTGCTTTTGAAACTGTCCCGACTAGACTTAGGAAGCTTGTTGAATTCTGAAGTAGTAAGAGAGATTAAATATTTAAGTTGGATCAAATTAAATGAAGATGAAAGCATGAAAAAATGCGATGAAATGAATTCATTACCTTATATTTTATCCACGTTATATTTAATTCGTCTACACCGAATTGCGATGATAGTTGCATGCGTGTGTATGGGTGGGGCTGTGTGTGTGTGTGTGTGTGTCTATCTGCACGTTTGTTTGGACTTGAAAATCTGATAAAGATTATATTTAGTCATAGTTATCCAGCAATTACAGCATGGTGGTTTTGGTTAGTCACAGTTATCCCAAGATTTTTGGTCCACAATAACGTAGAAAAATGATGTAACACAAAAAACATGTACATGCATAATAAGTCAGCATAGCAAGAGTGTCAGCGGAATAAATGTAGGCAGCAGGTGATAAAATACGCTGCCCAAGATGAGACGGTAAGAAATGAATCGACAGAAAGTGTCAGCAAACTGTTAAATGAAAAGATAATTCGTAAGATTCAAGGAATCAATGAAGCAGAAAACGAAGATTAGCAGTACTTCTCAGCAAAAAAAGCTGCCTCACGAATACATCCCGCTATTATATTTACCACTCCGATCCTGGTTTCGTAAGAATATCATGAAATCAACGGCGTTGTCTAGCGGTAACTAAATCTTGTCAACAGTCAACTATCTTGAAAGAATAGACCTGATATTTAATTAGGACAGTATAGATATGTGTTAGCTTCCCTTCTAAAAGTAAAAACAGTAAATTATTAGATAATTGCAGCCAAACTATGTGGAGTGTCCTGCTTCAAACATGATGTGAAATCAGGGAAATTGAAGCAAGTGCCATAGTAGATAAACGAAACAGAACATCTGGACACATCGACTTACAACATCATCTTAAGGCTCTGATTGCCTATTGGATATTTAAGCTACTCTAAAATTCGGCAAAATGCTCAATATTTGTTACAGAGGTGGACCGAGAAAAGTAGTCAAAACCATTGAACACGTTCTGAGTGAAAACGTCATCATGCTTAACTAGATGGAAGTATGGAAGCATGGGAAAGTGCTGGTGTCAGACTAAATCGCATTCGCAATTGCGTAGCGATGCTTCCACTCACGCAATTTTGGCAATTGTACAGGTAGTAAAAGCGATCATTATGAAGAGATAAAATATCTTCCCGATTTATTTTGACATAGTAGTTAAAAACATGTGCAAATGTTGGCAATTTTACAGTTTTTTAAATGTCAAAACATATTTGTGTAAATAAATGACTGAAGTCCTACCAGCTATTGGCATAGTGTCCCGAAGGACATCAGCTATGTATCCATTGAGGGTGCTGTTGATGGGATCGGCAGAGTCAAGATCAGCTCGAAAATTGTTTTTGAGGGAATAGTCTAGGATCTCAGCAGCGAAATCGTACTTCGTCTGGGAATAACAGTTATTGTTGTACACATAAATCTTATTTTCGATTGTCCCTGACCAGACCAATAACGCTCACAGAATGTGTTTCTCCAAAAGGGTTGTTAACGACTTAGGGTCATAAACTTTTTATAAATGGTTAATGGGCATATGCATTTGAGAGCTTTTGAAAAAACAATATTGATCATAGATTATTCATCGATGTTCGTATATTCATCATCATAAACGGTGTTGATAATATTTCAATCATCGATGATCAGCGGAACTCATGATCATATTTGATGAACATTGATCATAATTTTGGAGGAAATACAAAAGGATGATCAGCGACCATAATGTGTTGTAAAGTATTATCATCAGTGATTTTCCCAATAATCGATGAATTATCAATAAATCATCGATGATCAAAGGTGTATATTGATCATCGATTATTATGAAAAATTTATCGATAATTGAAATCATCGATAATTTCAATAATCGATGATTAAAATCATCTGTAGTAGCAGCGGATAGTTATTCAGTCTCATGACAGTTCTGATTTGAATGTTACTTATCTCTGTATGACTAAGAAATGCGATCTTTTAGGAAACTTTTTTATTCGAAATAATTTCGAACAATTTCGGAATGAAGCCAATCATCGATGATTAATCGATGATCAAGAGTAAACCAAAATCGATTTATTTTCATTGTCAGTGATTTTTATCACGATCGTTGATCGTCAATGATCATTGATGATCATCGATTATTTATTTTATGACGAATAAAACTTATTATATTATTTGGTCATAGATCCGAATTCCACTGGCACTGTCATGGCACTCTCGCGGCACTGTGGCGGATGTTTTATCCTCACAACTTATAATCAGTTATATTAGTTTATCCTTATCTTCCTATACATGCAACAGCCTATTCTTTGACATAAGAAATCATCGAATATTGAAATCGTCGATGATCAATATACACCTTTGATCATCGGTTATTCATCGATAATTGGGAAAATCAATGATGATAATACTTTACAACACATTATAGTCGCTGATCATCGTTCTGTATTTTCTCCAAAATTATGATTAATGTTGATCAAATATGATCATGAGTTCCGTTGATCATCGATGAGTCAAATATCATCAACACCGTTTATGATAATCAATATACGATCATCGATGATCAATATTGATTTTGAAAAAGCTCTTAAATGCATATGCTGGTTAATGCATTCGTTCCGCCAAACTGCGAACAAAACAATGTTTACATAGGGCATGCCAACAGCAGAATAATGACAGGCTGTTTTACAAATAATAGACATGGTTAAAAAATTCACATAGTGACTAATGTTTCTCTGATCACCTGCATGACTGCTATTTAGTAGCACTCGTCTCCCACTCTTATCTGACATACTCTTTTGACCTCATACTATTATACTGAACAGTGAATAATTAAACAAATTATCATTTCTTCAGTATGCAACTTTTACCCCTTTTTCACCCGTGCCACAATCCCACTATTAAAATAGAGCTTCAATGATAGTCGCTTATCCGTCATTGGCGATTGAAATAGCCAAAGATTTTTTAAAAGTACAAAATAAGGTATACATACATGACGAATACGTAATTGAATAAAGGAAATTTCAGTCCGTTAAGGGGTTGTTCACGTACGATGTCATCACCTAGGGCGGAGAGGGGTTTCCAAATGAAGAAGATTGATGACGAGGGGGGTTTTGCCAACGAGTGGGGTTTTGCCTTTGCCGAGGGGGGTTTTGCCAAAATTCAACAATTTTTGGAGATTTTTTAGGATTTTCAAAATAAAATTTTTATATTTTTCATGATATCTATCAAACTTTTCAAAGTAAGAAGGACAATTTTCAACTGAAATTCAAGTAAGACAATTTTCAAGTTAATTTGTTTATCAAATCATAACGTTAAATTGTGCATGTTATTATATAAGATTCTACATGTGGGGCTTTGTTCAATGTAATGTAAGTCAAGTTGAATTAGTGAAATTTCGCCGTTAATTCTCCAAAGCTTTTTTGAAGCATGGCTTTATAGAAGATCCTCTTGTCAGAGGAAGAGAGTGAAAAACTACCAAGAGGATGTTAAGGAGCTGATTGATGACTTAGAGGAGTTGCTGTCACTATCGTAGTGAATCACAGTCTTGGAAATATTTACTGTGTTTTTGAAGAATTTTTGATCAAAATGAATGGCAATTGAAAGCCAACAAACGAAGTATTTTGACACATGATATTAGGGGTGGTGTTCCAACTGTGATGACA
>JH153756.1:29184-40347 GCA_000226015.1 Mnemiopsis leidyi | reverse complement strand
AATTGTAAAGATTTAGTCAATAAGCTTATTAATCAGCACTTTGATGCCGCTGCTTTGCGCAGGCGTTTTCAGGTATTTATTGATAGGCACTTTGATATTTGGGGAAAGTTTGGAATTCCTTTGACCATGGAACACGTTTTCTAAATTTCTGCTATTTGTATTATTACTTAACATCTTTGCATAATGCTTCTTTTTTTACTAACATTTTTCCTTATATAGTGAACGATGGATTACTGAGGGTATTAATATAAGGTACTCTGACCAGGTCCCAAGTCCTGGCGACCATCTTGATGTATATGGATAATCTTTTTCTTTTCACTATAGCCTAAGTCGTATCATTGACTACTAATAGTTCTGTAATCTGTACGCTTTCAGACTGAACGATCACGAGTAATGAATTATACTATGATAATGATAATGATGAAATTGGGATTAGCCTGATCCTGCATTACATACTATTCATCGAAACACTTTTTTGATGAGGTGAAAGTACAGAGTGTGTCAAAAACTTCCGATCGTGTTTCACTAGATAACTTCACAGTTCACTACTCATTGGTAATGTTACAAGAAAAATCCAGGGTTATGTAACATGAAACATCCAGGGTTATCTTGCAAGGGATAACTTACTCGGTAGATCTCAACTAGAGAGTTCGATTGTAATTCCTAATCCCTAGTGGCTAGTCCCTATATTATCACAGGGGAAAGAAGGGTTGCTCTTAGTACTCAGAATAAACACGATAGACGATGACGATCGAAAGTTTTTAATTTGTTTCACAATTTCAATTATGAAATTTAAGATACAATCAGATTCTGTCTGATTGACATATACACATACACATGCACATATACACACACTTGGCCGCTAAGCACGTGGTATACGGGAAATACACCAAACAAAATGTACTTGAAGAGACTTATAATATTACTTGTTGCCTGTATATGATAATTTCAGTATTGGGGCAATGTCAGAAATATCAATACTGCAAACTGCCCTACTACTGATGTGGGTGACAATGTATTGTTTTATTGTTCAACAAAAGTTCTTGAAGGGGTGGTAAATAAATACACATAAATCATAATAACCTGGTATGATTATTGTAATTGAATTATTCATTAAAGCTACATAATTGACTTACACTGGCACAAAGAAGGATGCCAAAAAAGCCAGCACTTTGTACGAAGTTTTGTAACCAGAGTTTAAACCTATCTGTACATTTCAAAGTTGAGGTATCCTCCACTTTCTGTAGGTCGGTAAATGAGGAGTCGTCTAGCTCGTTTCCCGTCAGCCTGGCTGAATTGGTTCTATATTATCAGTTTAAAATGTAAAACATGAATAGTAATTTGAGCATGAAATTTCATAAAAGCAGAACTATTAAACATGTAAACTAGAAGTTTAAAGTAAGATTTGTAAATCTAGCGAGAAAATTAGCCAAAATTAAGGCTAACCTGCTCTCGCCATGAAGTAGGGCGGTAGTTCCCCTATCGCGGTACCCACTCCCTGCAATAACAGATGTAATTTGTTTGTTTAATGTTGAAGACGCTTGCTTTCTTGTTTCCGGAAGTAAAAACTTGTTCTTTAAAATAAAAGTCTTATTTAGGTGTTCTTAATGTAAAAAAACTGTATTCACTATAAGTCTCGATATTTCATGACAACCACTTGAGATTTCACAGTTATTAAACAAACTGTAAACTTAACTTTACTGTTTAATGTAACCAATAATTACAACCACAGACCAGGGTGTAGTAAATAAGTTAAACTATAAATAAAAAATAAAGTAAATATAATTAACCACAATCGAATAAAAGTTGAATTAAAAAGTGAGGATTAAAATTGGAGCCAGTAAAACGGATAAACTTCATCTCATTCCGCGACCGGATCTTGATCCTCAGTTTTTGGCTCTCTTTTTGTTAAAAATTCTTTTGCAGGGAGAGTGGCAAAAGTAAGATACCCAGTGTGACCAACACCATCCTTCTTAGGCCCTCCTTTAACATACGCATTTAACCAACCATTGTCCGCTTTCTCCCCAACCCTCTGATCGGATCTAAACTTCTTGTGCCGCTGATTTCCGACAAAAGGCTCCCAAATTCTCTTCCTACTGAGTTGGTACTGTCGTTCAATACCCTCGAAAGTTTGAATCTCTTCGAACCCTTCCTCTGATAAAGCAATGCAAGCTTTCTGAACTTGCTCTATACAAGGGGAAAAGCTGCATAGTCTCCCTCCGTCCTGACTAAATGCCGAGACGGCATGCCTTATTGCATCCCACGGACAGGGCAGGTCTAGAAACACGGCGTCAGCTTTATCTTGCACTGCAAATCCGTCCTGACATACGTTCCTGTGATAGCTAGTTACAATATGCTCTAGTCCGTGAGATTTGAATTCCGTGGATGCGGCTTCGCATCTCTCCTTATGAAATTCGTGAGTGTGAACCTGACCAGTCTCACCAACTGCGCGCGCAAGCGCATGTGTTAAACTTCCACTACCAGTCCCACTTTCCACAACAACAGAACCTGGAGAAATCTCCAACATGAGACAAACAAGGGAGATGTCGGACGCGTACAAAATCTGCGTGCGATGTGGGAGAGACAATGTCCACAGCTCAGGGGTGGGCGCTAAAATTGTGATTGTACATTTCTTGTTGTGCGAGTACATCTTGCAGCCGAAGGGTTTGCCAATAATGTCGTTGTGTCGAAACAAGCCAGCAGTGAGTTGGTACTGCAAATCTCTTTGTATGACTAGAGGTTCCAAAGTTCCTTCTCTTCGTACTATCACCATGTCTCCTTCTTTAATTGTGTCTTCTCGTGCTACAAACGTCATAATGCTGTTTTGAGATAGTCGTGTTAGTAAAGATATTTTAAAAACACCAAACAATCAAACTAATAAAAGATAATATCTAGGTCAACTCACCCACATGAAGGACTCCCATCTGACTTTAGACAAGATGACCCACATGTCGATGTGCATGAGGGAAGTTCCCTTAGGTGGACAGATCACAACGTCTGGGTAAGGCGGCTCGGGAAACTCGACACTGCGGCACTCCCAAGCTGCCATCGTTACCTTGGCGATGTGTGGGCCCTGTTTTAGGAACTAGTTAAAATCGGTAAGTGATAAGGAAGTTAAACCACTAAGTTACTTGGCGATGTGTGGACCCTGTTTTAGGAACTAGTTAAAATCGGTAAGTCATGAGAGAAATTACACCACTTAACTCAGCTCAGTTACTCTGGTACAGCAAAGACAGAACATCGCAAACTTATAATTTTAACGGCAGTTTATTAAACAGTTGGGACGAACATATTGCTAACCAAGTAAAGTATGAAGGTGTGAAGTCCAGTTCCCAATCCTACAGTAGATAGTATTCCAAGTCCAATCCACCATACACTCCACACGATCTCCTTGTTTAACCACCCTACGTGCTAAATAATGCTGGGGTTAAAGTACATCAATTAACTAATAGTCTCCTTAGCTATGTAAATGTAAGTCACAAAACGCAACGTGTGCCTCCGGCAAGGAAAGACACAGGGCTATCAGTGGTCAACCAAGAGAAGTGACAAATTTTTCCCCTTTTTTTGAAATGTTTTAAATTACGGTTGTCGGGTGTCTTTTTTGGGATGGATGCCACCACCCGCACAGAAATAATTCTCCTTAACCATTTACATCTTTAGATGTTTCAGTAAGTTTTTGAAAGTGAAATAATCAAACCTGTTGATGTGGTCCAGGAACATTGAGGATGATGGCGATTGCAAGTACTACAGTAAAGGTAACCCCTAACGTTATTTTATGTAGCTTTGCACTGAAAGATAGTCTTATTCATGTTGGGCAAAAACGTGATTGTACTCTTTTGGGAAGTACAAAACTTTTAAGCTGCCAGAAGAAAAGTTAAGCCATATGTTCGTAATTCGTATAATAAATCCTCCTGATCCAATACTATAATAGAACTGTTAACGAAAAGACTTCGATCCAATACTATAATAGAACTGTTAACGAAAAGACTTCGATGAAGAATTTAACAAATCTCAACAGTAAATACAGCATAGATTGAAAAACTTGGAAGTTTGAACTCACAACTGGAATGCCTTGTTCAGCTCATCGAACATCTGCCATCCGAAGTAGTACAAAGTTTTTAAAGGACTTCTCCAAAGGGTTATACTTTTGCGTTCGACTTCCAATTCATCCTCCTTGTTGAGTGTTTCAGAGTCTTCTGATTCACTGAGCACTGCATATGCGTCAACCATTTACATTCTTATGAGATCTCATCTTTACATTGGTCCATGATCTAATATTTTTAGTGTGTAAATAAGTGTTGTGATAGTGTTTAGACTGATAAAATTGAAAATGTATTTGAGGAATTTTGGGAAGTATACACACGAAAACCATCTTACAATAGAAATTGAAATACGAAATCAATTTAATTTAAATACAATTCAATTTAAATACAAGAATTGCATGATTTGTAGCATTGGATTTCGAAGTCAATTTTACAGGTATGTAATGCAACAATAAGTCAATTTTTAAGTGGGTTTACCATATTTTTGACTTGATCATTGATCAACTAATTCTCATCAAAAGAAAGTAAGTATATATCATATTTTCGATTATCAATTATCAATTTAACATAAATCTTACCATGAAACCATGAAAACATAAAAATCGGATGGGTATAATAATATAAACATTAGTGTCCAAAAACGTTTAAGGTCACATCAATCCCACAGCAGAACATTGTAATTGTCAATACATTTTGTGTACTAATTTAGTAAGTATGTTTAATTCACTTCAAGTCTGGTGGAATACTCAACATATTGAGTATCGATTTCTATCACAATTTTATTGATCTGATAAAGAATAAATTGAATTGATATGTTTTTGCCGTTTCCCATATTTTGCAAGTGTGGCTAGCTATACATCTCATCGTGTATTGGCCTTCCGTCATATTTTACATGTGGAAGCATTTTGATTCGATATTATCCAGTTATCAGAACATAAAATTGCTATTTGAAAAGTTTCCGATAAAAACATTTTCCATTACGCAGTGATAAACAGACACTCTCTTTACACCAACAGGCAGGTCGTGTGAATTCAAGAATTACGTGATCAGATGTGCCCAATCAGTTTGTCGTGTGACTGAGTGAGGGTCACCTTATAAGTAGGCTGCACTGGCTCTCTCTTTTTCTGGACCAACTATTTGTGGAAGGGTTTTAATAATAGAGCTGGAGTCTTGGTATCCTGTTACACATAGAGACCCTTATATATAATATGAATCATGTTCCTATTCTTATGCAGCTTCAAATGTGTTACAAAGTTTTATAAATTGAATTGAATTTTGAATTAAATTAAATAGAAAATTTTCTGAAATTCTTAGTCGTAAAAAGTTTTAATAGCTCATAGCCGGCCAAATAACAATATCTTACCCTAAAACAGCTTACAGCTTTTCCTAAGTATCTTCCCAGTTATTGCCGGCTTATAACAAGCTTATAGATGACAAATATCCAGTCCGTGATTCACTTACTTCCTCATCTAAATTGGTTGTAAAATGCACTCATAACTCATTGCAAAAAAATCAGAGAATCAAATACAATCATATTGATGAATGATATAATTAAGAATTCATTGCCAATGCATACCATGTATTTCATTTTTAATTAGTTGAATTAGTTTAAATGCAAAGATCTAAAATTAAGCAGCTTTACATATATGTAAAATTTCATATTTTAAGTAAAACATTGTGCAATGGTTATATGAAGTTTCTAAATGTTGTTCAAGCTCCTTAGAAAATTGAGAAACAGGCCGAGCTCTTTCGGTGAATTAATCTCTAATGCATCTTTCAATTTGATAGGTCTTCCAGCCTTATCCTTAGGAAAATTTGAAAGCAATCCCTTTGAAAACTCCTCGATTTTCCACAGATAAGGGGCAGATATGGAATTGGCTAATAGTCTTATTGTTTGGGGCCACTCTGAATATGTCAATCCATCAACTGTTTCTAAATCAGTCACAATAGGCAGACCAAAGTAGTGAGATTCAGTGTAAACTATACCTCCTGCATCAATAAACAGCAGAGGACTGACTAACTTACTCAGTACATAAGCTCCCTGTAAAATATAATATAGCTCTTCTTTTTTCATATAAACAGTGTATTGATCTTTCAGGGCAGGAAAAAATATCAAGTTGTAAGCATCATCGTAGGTTATGGTAACATCTGATAGAGAATGTGTGAGCTCATCTATTTCAAAAAATTCTCTGTTCCATATTGTAGCAATAACTGGATCTACCTTTCCTTTTGATTCTGCCTCCCATTTGTTAAATTCCCTGACAAGCATGTGAGCAAATGAAGCGGCCATCTCCTCATGAGTCATTGAAAGTTCTAAAAATGAAGTTAGATTTCCTTTAAAAACAACCTCTTCCATATCAACAGCAAGCAATTCATTTATTTCTTTTTTCCAGTGTTGCACTTTTTCCTCAAAATCCTTATCAGATTCAAATTCACTATTTATTTCAATACATTGAGGATACTTTTTATTAATATGCTGCTCATAATCTTTCGATACTCCCCTAAGGTGAACTTTTTTGTTCAAGTCTAACCCAACACTTAGTGCTGTCAACTGAATTCCTCCATAGCCACATTGACTGCTTAAAGACGAATCTTCTGAAGCAAGCAAATAAGTTTCATGGGTATGCCCACCTAAGACCACATCTACATTAGGAAGATTGAGGAAACCAACATCCTCTTTATCCTTGTGTCCTCCATGAATAACTACAACAACTAAATCACACTTCAATTGCTCTTTTAGCATTCGAGATTGCTTGGCTGCGAGTTCTAAAAGTTTGTTGTATTGGATGCTTTCTTTAGGGGAGTAACCAACAAACTGCATATCATCACGATAGTCATTACTGACAAATAAGGCATCAGGTGTCATATATCCAAGAACACCAACTTTACCATTTCTGCTTTCTTTAATAAGGTGAGGGATGAACTTTACACTAGAGTTAGGATCATAAAATTGCTGAAACTTACTATTCGATGGCAAGGGCAAGAGATTGGAGACAATTACATTGATGTTCAAGTCAAGCTTTGCTGCTTTATCTAGCATTGAGAATAAAGCTGATTCGTATCGATCAAAATCGTGATTACCAAGTATTATTGCATCATATCCAGCTGAATGAAAGAATTGCATTTGGGGCACAGAAGAAGTTCTTAAATCAGCTCCTAAATTATCGAATAAACTTCCTGAATACCAATCACCAGCATCTAATGTCAGGACAATTTCATCGTTTTTGTTTTTTTCTGACCTGAAAAGGGTTAGACATAGTAAAGGGTTAGATATAGTAATCATTTTCAATTCGAATTTAATATATGACCAATAATAGGCACCAAACCATGGAAGGGAATTTGCACATGAGTATGGATTGTAGATCATGGAGATTATAGTTACTTACATCAATAGAGAATATAGGGGCATATAGGAAACGAAAGAACTTACAAAAGATGAGGATCATACCTGATAGAATTTATCAAACTGACAAGCTTGCTGTACCCTCCACGTACAAGATCTGGATAAGACCTCAAACCAAGCCCACTAAATGAGCTATGAAGGTCGTTTGTACTTAATAAGGTTATATTGACAGTCAAATTGTTAGAGGAAGTTGTTGATGGTACTACCAAGGTTTGTTTCAAGGCATTATGAAGAAAATATCCAAGAATAGCTATTCCAATAGCAGCAAGGAGGCTCTTACATTTCGTCATTAACTTGCCTTGATATAATGAAGGGTAATTTATAAAAAGTTTTAAAATAATTGAATTGTTAAGAGAACTGAAAAAGGTAAGTCTTAAACATTTCACACAACATATAGTACCATCAATGTACTACATATATACATAACAAGTCATAGTGATTGACAGGTTACTGAAACATCCAAGAAGAAGTTTTGAATTTGAATTTGAATATTAAAAAAAGAAGTCAAGTCAATTAAATAATTTCACCCCTCGGCAAAAAAATGTTGTGACATCGAGACAATATCTTGTTTTACATCCAAAAGATAAGCTTGTAACTTCAGTCCCTTTTGGTTGAATTAAACAAGCACTTGTTTCAATAACCTGATGAGTAATGGTGTTTCAGTTGTCATAGTTGCACCTGACTCTCCTCACTCAGAGCTAAACGTTTAGTAGGAATGATATACATATAGATCGCACCACTGTGTCAGGTTCCATCATTTCTATTTGAAAAAATCGCTGGGCTTGCTTCAGTGGTGTAACGTTGTAGGTCTAGCTAATTAGGCGCCCCTTGGCGAGATTGGTAAATCTTGAATTTTATCTATACTCCTGAAAAATGTCGTTTAAGCACATTTTTGTAATATTTTAAAACTGGTGCTTATTTGAGCCTAAACAGAATTCCCAGCAAACAAAGACCCAGACCTCCTACAGACAGACCCGGACATCCTACAGACAGACCTAAGCTGCACAGTGCCCTCAGATGGCACAATGAAAGGGCTGGTCACTGAACATGAAGAGCTAACCTAGTTAGAGGAAACATTCTTCGAAAGCAGTTCAGCTCAATTTCAATGGTTAGTGATCAAGATTAATAATTCAATCTCTAACTTTATGGTACCTTCAACAGCCAAGTAGAGCAGTTGGTAAGTGTACCAGTTTCGTTATAGTAAGATTTGAAGTTCAAATCCTGCTGCCAGCTACAATTTTGTGAGGTAAGCCCCATTGAATCTATGCAGCCTACTGGTTCACCCAGCCTAATGCTCTCAAACTGCTCTAACCATAGCCCTTTGACACTAGCGTGGCCAGTTTTTCAGTCACATCAAATTGACGCCCATGGCATGCGCCACCAGAGGGTGCCACATGCATAGCATGACATATCTACCTACTTATACACACCTGTGTAGATCTATATAAGCATAAGTGGGTGTTGCATTCTACAGGCTATCCCCTAATTAGAATCTTGCTGACAAATTTTAATTTGAATTTGAATTTGAACAAATTCATAAGAAGTGACAGTGGCGTAACGTAGTAGGTCTAGCCAATATGGCGCCCCTCGGCGATGAAAATGCGCCCCTAATTGGCGCCCCTGGTGTAAGGGCTTACTTGAACCAATTTGTGAAAAAATGGCCGAAAAATCTAAATAAATAGTGAAGTTATTAAACCAAACACGCGATTTTGCTAGTCGCGCAGTTAATCTTGTAAAATTGTCCCATATTTTTTTATGACGATTTGGCGCCCCCTGATGACGGCGCCCCCCGGCGTAGCCGGGGTTGCCGGGGCATCGTTACGCCGCTGAGAAGTGAGGCAGAGTTCATCAAGCTTGATTCAGCTCCTGGATCAGACCGCATTCCAGCAATTCTCCTCCAAAGCTGTGGAGCCTGTTATATTTTGTGGTCAGAGTCCCGATTACTTTTACAAGTTAGGGTAAAGAGAATACTTTCCCAGATAATTGGGATCTCGATTCTCGATCTTGTAAAAAGATATAGGTCTCTGAATCCTCTTTGTTTGTGATCTCGATCTTGTGCAAATAACGAGGTCCCTTCTGGAAGATCTAGAATCTTCTGGAAGATCTAGAATCTTCCAGGAGCCCCTTCAGTATAACTGTTAAAGCCAGTATAACTGTTAAAGCCTGGGTACAGGCGTAACAAATACAGAATACAGCAGCTTCCCTACTTAAGGATTAAAGATTAAAAGTTCTATAAAAGTAAAAAACTATAGACAGAAAACAAAGAGGATTTTTACTTTTTAGATAAAAGGGGGAGCCCTCACTTATATTAGCACCACCGGTTTGGGAAAATATTGGTCAGGTAAAAGTTAAGTGTCTTTGGTACTAAATGAGGGCTCCCCTGCAGTGCTATAGCTATATATAGGGGTGGCAGAATAGGGGGGGGGGGGGCAAGGTATCATCTGGCCCCCCAAAATTCGAAACTTTCTAATACAAATTGCTTCTCAGCTACCTTACACATGCCAAATTTTCGCCTACAGCGGGCTGAATAGACTCTTTCACTGGTTCTTTGAAAAGTACCCTTCACACATTCTTCTATATTGTCCTTACAGTTAAGGATATATCTGCTATTCTGAAACGGTCCAAAGATTTATAGCTTCCTGAGATGTTTTCCCTACAGTTATTTTTTAAGAATTGCGATTGGCAGGGTGTCATTTAGATTAGCAGGGTGCCATTGCCCTCTAAGAGATTTGGACTGAGGGACCAATCTATCATTTGGCCCTCCCAATATTTTCAACTTTAGGAAATTGCTTCTTAGTTATCTGACAGGTGCCAGATTTTTAAAATTTTTCACCTGTAGCGGGCTGAATAGATTCATTTTACTAGTGTTTTTGCAAACACCATCTGATCATCACACAATCAAAGAAAAACCAGAAATGTCAATATTTCAGAACTGGACCTAAATCTGATAAACTTCTACATTAGATGAACCCTCTCTAATTCAGTTTTGCATATAGTTTTTATATTTTTATGGAGCTCTTCTTTATCTTTATATGGGGATTATGCTGAATCATAATGTAATTTGTATTTCTTCTAATTAAATTGAAGAGGAAGTTATGAGAGTAATAACAGCCCAAAATGAACCCAAAATATTTGAAAAAGTCCAAATATGTAATAGTTCCAATTTATTTTATTGAATTTTTCTCTGATTTGAGGTATTTGTATTTTGTATTTGTTACACCTGTACCCAGGCTTTTGCAGTTATACTGAAGGGGCTCCTGGAAGATTCTAGATCTTTTAACGGAGACCCTCCTCATTTAACCCTCAATCACGGTTTCCCGGTCATTCGGCTGAGTCAACCGAAGAAGATTGCATAGGCAAATGCCCTTAGCGCACTCCTCTAGGTAAAGTCCAAATAGAGAAACTTTCTGACGGTGGCACAGCGCTAACAAATGAGCCTAAATCTAAAATCTATGTATATCGAAATCTACAGTATATCGAAATCTACAGTACTATACCATTCTTTTGAAAATTGAAGGCAAGTCCTATCCTGAGAATAAAATAATAAAAATAAATAACAAATAATGATGCCAGCATCATCACAACTAATCTCCAAATGTATCTAAAAAGTCTAAAATTCAATTAAAAGCTAAAATACTAAAATTCAAAATTCAAAAATCCTAATTAATGTTAATAAATCTTTTTCTAGCTACAAAAGGGTTATCTTTGAGAAAGCTA
>JH153756.1:1118-22727 GCA_000226015.1 Mnemiopsis leidyi | reverse complement strand
CCCCAGCTGTTATTTACAACGCAGTTGAATAATACAGTAATACCACTATTGGTATTACAATTACCATACGTAATTCCACTCGCAAGCTCGTGAAATTACTTCAATAAATCCACTCGCAAGCTCGTGAATTTATTGCATTAATACCACTCGCAAGCTCGTGGTATTAATATGGTAATTGCACTACCAATAGTGTTATTACCGTATATAATCTCTCTAGAGAATGTGTCTGGAGTTAGTGAGCTACTAAGTTTTAATTTAATGAAACACAAGTTAATAAAAACTCAAGTAAATACAAGAAACGTCTTCACTGATCTGGTTTATGGGCATTCGGCTAGTCATCAATCAAACTTTATTTAAGTTTGATCGAAGGGTGTTGGGTCACAACGTGTTGGCTGTAGTAAAAATGCGTTTACATACACATGATATGCCAGTGCAGGTTAAAGAGGTCATGGCCAAAGCCTCTAGCTAAGTGAAAAGACTTTGGGTCCTCATTCTTAATTCTACCATTCAATGTCAATGAAATTGATGAATGATAAATTGATAATCGCGCTCGCAAGTCAACATATCTGGCTATATAGCTCATAGCTGGATATATATAGCAGCTAGCTAGCATGCAGCTAGCTGGCCCACGCGCGCGCGGCTTATTCCCGTTATTGAAGAATACTACAGTAGCATGCTGTACAGTTATGGTGTATTCGACGCCCGCGCGTTCCGTAAATTTACGATATGACCTTAGCTAGAAATACGCTAAGGTCGAACCAAAAGGTACAGACTACAGTGATTAAACTTAAAGTTCAGTTTAAACTTAAGTGATTGCATTAAACGGAACACTGGATGCACGTGCAGAGGAAAGAGATACTGCTCATAGGTAATATATGTATGTCTGAATGAATAAAGAGGCAAATCCGGGTTATAACTCTATCTGAGGAGATCTGGAGATAACAAAAATCAACTTAATAAGTCAATCATGATTCACAATTCGAATATTAATTCTTAAAAACATGTCGCTTGTGATTTGTAACCCCTTTCCGCCAAAACGTATTGGCCGAAAAAGCTACATTTGTGAGTCCACTTATGCTTTTATAATACATTTTACAAGAATAATAGTAAATTCAACGATGCACAGACGAATCGTTGATTTCAACGTAATTGTTGTACTTTGCCACACTTAAATCACAGTCCTGTGAGTTTTATGGCAAACGAATCTCTATTTATAGCCTTACTTGAAATATCAGGTTATCAAATGTTACACACGCGCACCTGGTGCAGTGCACATATCGAGTCGATACTATAAGGTGCCACATAAACTTGAAAGTGTAATTTTCGAGTTTCGTATTGATATAAAGGGATAAATATCATGCAACCAAGTCACATTTTTCTAATTTTCCTATTTTGACTTTTAAACCCAAATGCGCGGGTGAGGGACCGGGAGGCATCTCAGCCTGTCGATGGAATTTGTAAATAGCGATAATAATCTTGAGATCAATGGGTCATCGTCTTTTTAAGATTGAAAGTCTTGACCTCAAGAGCCACAATACAACTATTGAAATGTAGATTGATACCTGTACAATAATTCCATAAAATTATAGAAGTAGAACCTTGTAACCTGCAGATAATAACAGTACAGTTGAGTGCACCTGTGCGCGTGTAGAGTGTAGGAATAGTTTTAAATAGTCCTTTACTGACTTACAGTCTTCATTACTGGCTCCTGGATAGTTCACAGTCGAGCACGGAAAGTCTAAAATTTAAGAATTTATCGACAAGGTTGAGGGGTAAATTACTCATCAGTATAGACTATAATCCTCTGCAGACGTCTGAAAAGCATATACTTCAAGTTTTCAACTACCTAACAAACAGTTTCAACGGGTTAATTATCAAAAACAAAACGGATGCCATTCTTGTATCGCCCAAGTCTTCTTCTCCGTGTTATCGTTCATTTTTCTCTATTTCTCAATCCGGTCTGACTGAATTCACTAAGATGACCTATGGTTTTTCTCTGCCGTGCCCAAATGATCAACATTTTTACATGGCCCTGGAAAATCCAAATTTTCCATGTTCATTGTCAAATTATTTCACCATTGACCATTTTAATCAAAATTCTAATCATTTGTATAAATAAAACAAATTTAATGCAAGAATGTAATTAAATTTTCATAATACGTTAACATCTAAAAAAGTTTGAAAGCCTTTTACTGCTTAATAATCATAAATTACAATAAAAGAACTATTGTTCCCTACTGATTGTAAATTCGAAATTTACCGTGCTTGTTAAAACCTGCTTCTCAATCAAATCGCAAGATCGTTAAACTGTTGAAAATGACAGTGAAAGTTTCATAAAACTAAAATTTGCTGTGAAATAAAATCAGAAATAAAGCTACTGAATCAAATGCATGTCACTGATACACTATTCAACTAAACTTAAAACTGTTTAACGTTCATTAAGAAACCCAGAATCTGAACGGAAGTTTAAAATTTGTTCTGTTTAACTCATACAGAATTGACTGGTTAATGTAAATGACTTACAAAATATTAATTACGGATAAATTTTAAGTGGAGTTAACCATTACATCATAAAGAATATCAACATGAACAAAAACTAAAAAAGGGGGTTAAATATAAATGCACATCTCATCGCTCGCTATAAGAAATAATTGCTAAAACGTTTATCAAATCATCCTGTCACTGTAACGGAAGTTCATTTGCTGCAAAATAACAGTAATTTCGAAATTTCAGGCCCAGTTTCGACTAGTGGAGGAGTTTATACAGTTCCTTCTGTTACTTGCTTGTTGACGTGCACTTCACCATTCGTATTGCCCTGAGAGGGTTTAAATTAAGATTCTATGACTCAACTAATTGTTGGACTTGTCGCTCATTTAAGATTCAATAAGTCTTTAATTTCAACGGAAAATTTTAATTTGTTGTCCATGGTAACGATTTAAATGTATTTAATATTTAGTCAGAATAATGAAAAGCAAACATCAGAGTTAAACTTACCTTTGTATATCAAAAAGCGATTAATTAGTCCAATAAAACATTTCATGTCTCATGAGATTGCAGCAATCAGTTCATGCGATGAAAATAAAGTTATAAATTATAACATGCAAATTCATGCTCGTTCATAAATGTGAAGATTTGAATAAAAAACATTTTCGGGAATAATTCGCGAATGATAAATCTCAAGATGCTTTGTTTGGGAGCCAACTTGCTGAAAAAGAAAAATCATTCGTTAACATTCGTTAGCATCTACCCTACAAATCTACCAAGCAGAGCTTCATTCACCACGAAATCTGCCGAAGAAGTTTTAATCTAACACATGACCTTCCAGCCGAGAAAAATGAATACCATACCTCGATATCAACCACAAGGTTCTCATTTTCCAGCTCTGCTTTATTTCTTTTTGAGCTTATAAAGTCATTAAACCCCTCAATAAGGTCGGGATGACCGTGGAAAAGAATAACCACTTCAGACCTCAGTTCTGATTTTTTCATTTTCTTTGGTTTAAAGTCATTAAGGAGTTTTATGAAAGTCTTATACACTTCTGGTTGAGTAACGAATCTGCCTTGAACCTGGTGTACAAATTCTGTAGCGGCAGTGAATTTAGGATGTGGAGGAGGACGTGCTGCTGGTGATGTTCCTGTGGCGACTATGTTATCACTAGTGGCAACTGGATTCTTCTTGACCTGGGATTTTCTTTCAATTCCAAAGTTGGTGATAGTTAAAGATTAGGAGCGAATCGATTAATACAGCATTTGTGATTTTATTGGATATTGTTTCAGCAATTCAGCGTTTTGATTGATTAAGGATCTTGCTAAAAACAGCATTTACAATTAACCTTATTCACTTACTATTTACTATGTTGATTAAAATGCAGTTAAGTTTTGAGCTTAACAAATATAGTATCTACTTACCTCAGTATCTATTACAGTGTACTCATTTTCAGCCCCTTCGGCATCAGTTTTCTTCTTGGATTTTATGAACTCATTAAACTCAGTCACCAAATCTGGGTGTCCCTCAAAAAGTATCCCTACTTTTCTGGCTAAGTCAGGCTTATTGATTTTTTTAGCTCTGTACTCTGTTAAGGTGTTCAAAAATGTCCGATATATGTCCGGCTCTTTCTTGAAGCGGGCCTCCACCTTATCAAGGAAATTGACCGCATCATTGAATTTAGGATGATTTTCGGGGGAGGCGAGGTTCGTCTCCTGGATTGGTCCCCCGGACAGTTTCATGTCACGTGGCACCGACTTTTCCTGTAAAACAAATCATTCTCTCACTGATTATATAATCCACTACTGCACTTAAGTTTCACTTATAGTGCCAACTGTAGAAATTCTATTTCGTCTCCTTTAGTCATAACACAATCACTGTTTCGATTGTCTAAGTAATTATTGTCATTTTTATCCAGTTATTAGAAGAATTAATTGGTTTAAAATGACCTACAACCAAACATGAAAGTCAAACCCACTATCAGGGTTAGGTCACAGTCGAACTCATGGATGTTCGTTAAACTCATTAATGTTCGTTAATTAGCTCGGAAAACAAAAAAGCGATCAGTCACCAGATTATATCAGATCAAGATCACATGAGATAACGGCACAATGATCCAGGGAACTGAGGAAAACAATGAGAACACACATTTGCAAGGTACACACACACAACCACGTCGAATACTAAACAGTGTCTAGACATCATTCTGGGCAGGCTTGAAAATGGTTGATGGTAACAATAACTGGACCGCTCTTCGTTAGCGCTTTTCTTTATTTTGACTAAAGTAGGGGATAAAAGAAGCTATTTTCAGGACATAAGTTTCATTGTATCTTCAATTATAGATGAATGAAGGATGAAGGAAACTTAAACGGTATCGACAAATAAAGGTAAGAGGGTTGGCTCAGTCAATTCCGATTCTGCAAACAATTTTTCAAGCAGAAGATAAGTGTCCAATTGGTAAATGTGTAAATTTCATAAACGTATTTCAAGTTAGAAAGATCTTCATGGGATTTTTAGACGTTCAATAATTGTCGCTTAGACTGAAAAAGAACAACTAAAACATGTCGAAAATGCAAATTTACCTTCTTTCTCTTTTTCACGATACAACACCGGTAGACTACAAACATGATGAGAAGAAGGAGGATGATGCCGGCGAGGACACACGCTGCAATAACTCCTCCCAAATCTTTATCCTCTGTGGACGTTACATTGTGAATTTTCTGGTATTGTGGTATCAAATATTGGTAATTACTGAGAGTCTAGACGTACAAATGTAAAATGCCTTTTTTTGTTCAATGTTTCGATCGATAAAGGATTAAGTAAAATGAAGACTGAGCGGCCATGAATTCTTTTTAGAAGGTACAATCAACATGATCTCGCTGTTATATTTAACACAGCCGCACTATATCTAATTTTCTAAGGAGAAAGTTGATACTGTCTCTCAAAGCCTTTATTGAATTTAAAACATCTGGTAACATTATACACCTACACGCTTCAACAAACACAGAATTTCATCTTTAGTCCCATAAATCACATTCTCCAAATGCAATCCTTCTCATTTAACGTCCACTTTCAGCCAGTTTAATGACATTCCATAGACAATTTAATATTTAACACGAAAATAGGGAAGAAAGTGCCCTACTCTTTGACAGCTGTTCAGGATTCAGGATTCAGGATTCAAATTTGATATCTTTTGGGCGCAAGATTAAAAAGTTTAATTAGCAAAAAAAGATATCAAAGATAAAACCATAGTACACTCACCAGCAGGCTCGAACTTTACAATAAACTGAAATATCAAGAAATATAATCAAATAACATAATCAAATGACATACCACTTCACACTGATAGATAATTATTGCTTTGTTGACTTGTTGTCCTACATTTTTTTTCGAATGAGAAAAGAAACGCAAAATACTCACCTCGCGGTGGAAGTTTCCACTAACACCCTCTATCGGCGTTTCAACGACAAAGTTGCACTTATACACCTCCTCCTTCTCCTCCTTCTCTCCTTCCCCCACTTCCCTATCCATCTCAACAGCCAAGTCCTCGAAAGTTACGGTCAAGGCGTTATCGACTATTTTGATAGATTCAAGTTTCGTGTTGCTGTCCCCGTGGGTAATAGACGCTGCAAAGATCGAAACAGATAAACAGAAAAACAGATAAACAGATAAACAGATAAACAGATAAACAGAAAAACAGATAAACAGATAAACAGATAAACAGATAAACAGATAAGACAGAAAAAACATATCAAGAGTGAATATTTTTTGCACTTTTGAGGTAAACAAACCCGTTTAATAAATGGTGTTTATAATGTATATCACAGCGTACCATCAAGTGTAGAGGATCGGTTTGGAGGCTCTTTAAATGTACAACTGAATGCGGTCTTTTCCTTTTCCTCTGTGGTCATCTCATCATACACGATAGCTTGTCCAGCTTCCAGTTCGGCAGCTCGTTCCACCGTAATGTCTGAGGAAAGTTCGGTCAAGAAGTAGACGACTAGGGATGAAATCACCGTGATTATTATATAAAAGCATGGAGATTCACAGCAGGGCCCTAGGGCAAGGTACAAGATCGTTCTGGAGGATCTCCAAATCTTCAAACTTAAAAGTTCGGACCACTTTCAATATTTGCGACACGTCAGCGGTCAGCCCACATCGAACGCGATCGGAATCTTTTCGGAATATTCTTTACAAAGTTACACAGGTTTTAGCTAGGATTTAAATTCATGTTGTTCCCAGACGACATAGTTTACACAATCGCTTGTTTACACAGGCAACATGAACTGTAATTCACAAATTAGCAATAGTCTGAAATGATAGACTGAAATTGAAGAAGGGTAGAAATAACATAAGATGACCAACCGATTCCATAGAATCTAAAAGTAACATCGACAGAACTATCATCGTTGAGTGTAATAGTGCCGGTTATTTCAAATTCTCCTCCCTCTTCCAACTTCGTATCAAATGGCCGGATTTCAAGAGTCACTTTATCAGTTGTTGTTGTACTGAAACGTGGTGTATTCATACAACAACTGGGACAACGATTCTTAAAATTTAAACTAGAACTAGCTTGGACAATTTAACAAACACACTTACAACAAAACGAAATGTAAAGTTTGCTTACAATTTGGTACTTAATACTGTAGTGCTGATACGGCTTAGTGAAGGTTCTCCATTGTAGGAGTCTACTGGAATCTCAACTTTCCCCACTACATTATTACTGTTGCTTATATCATACAATGTAGTTGTGGTCACGGGAGCTGAAAAACAAGATTTATTTAGAGCACACAGTATATAAGTAACAAGACAATACACGCAGTGTGTAAGTAACAAGACAACAAATTCTGGATCCTTAGTATTGTTAAAATCGGATAAAAAATAGGAAGAAATAAAGTAGCGGAATCAGAAAAATTTCAACTTGCCTAGATCATCGGAGGATATCGATATTACCAAAACTGACAAGACCCACAACGAAATATACGGAATACACATCATGGAATGACACGAGCTAACATTGCACACAACGCAGTTTGAAAGAGAATAGAGACGGAGCTGTAGTGTGAGAATAAACGCAACACCAACATGTGGCGGAACTGCAGAGAAGAAATTAGTCACTGTATTGCCGTGCTATCAGGGCACTGTGGTATCCTCTTACTAATGATGAATCTCACGTTACACACGGCATACCTTCATCAGCAAAAATAGGATTAGGCAGTGAATGACCGATTGGGAATATGTAGGTAGCCGGTTAAGAGAGTATAGTTAACATAACTTACCGACGACTTGGAGGTATTTCCGTACATGTAGCTGTGAGGGCGCGTCGCGGAGCGAGGCTGAAACTTTGAAACTGGTAGACTTAAGTATCATACCTGAAATTATAGACAAAGGTTGATTGACTTGACAGTTGACACTGATACTTACTTGTAATTGATAACCACTTATATGCCTTTAGTAATCAGTTACCTTTAGTTTATTTTAGGTTTAAAGGTTTATTATCACTGTGTATTGTGTACAATACACTGTGTACCATAGTGTAGTAGTAAAGTGTGAAGTAGTAAAGTGTACAGTGTAAATGTACATCGTATATTACATTGTACCATATGTATTATGTAGCCTTATGTCCATTGTCCGATACATTCGATATTTATCTCATGGAGTAGTATATTACAAGGAATAGAAATAACATATAGGCCATAGGGTGTGCCTAAAAACTTCCAACTATAAATTTTCGTAAACAGCTCCCCTTTTTATTAATATTTTCAGTTAAATTTTAGGCTCTTATGCCGCAAATGTTTTCTCATTTTAGGTGAAATATCCCTGAAAGTGTCAACCTGAAATATTGACCAAAAGGGGAGTTATGTACGAAAATGAAATCGAAAATTTTTTGCAATTAAAATGTAATTCAGACACTCATACACTCGAACATTCCATGTACAAATTCCCGAATCGTTATACATATGTTATAAAATGTAGTCGTACAGGGTATAACACCCAGATTTAATACATACCAGCAGAAATTTCGAGGGCAGACATTTTGTAAGTTTTTTCTGACTTTTCGTCCTCCCTAAAATATTCGCACATCAATATTTGTATCTCAATATGAATATTTGTAAATAAATATGAATATGCTTCTATTGATATTATCCTTAGCTTATCACCCGCACCTTTTCTTTAGAATCCCCAATTTTGATCAAACTGTTCCCTAAATTTTACAGTATATCAACATATTCCCCAGCAAAGAAGGTGAGGATCTAATTGAGCTGCTACAAGGTAACAATATGAATCAATGTGAATATTTGAGACAAAGTGTACAGGAGGCCGCCACTCGAACGATTGAGGAGACCGCCCCAAAGAGTTACAAGGTAACATTGTTACTATAGTTACTACTTACTTAGTCACTATAGTAACTACTTACTTACCAGACTACCGTGTCTAAATCTACTGTTCCAGGGAAGGGAGCTGTCAGAGTGATGGATCCTCCCTTCATTATATAGTCCGTGCTAGACTCGTACTCTGGTGAGAGTTAGAGTATTTTAAAATAATGTTGTTTTATTTTATCCTCGAATCTAATTCCTAAACATCGCAACTGCCTAATCGCAATAAGCCACTAAATTTTTTTGGAATACACAAATTATTTATCATCGAAACTGCAGTCGGGGAATGATCACAATTTTTTGCATCATGTGACAGCGATTGAAAAATAAGACATTGGGTACAGCCAATTAAACGCAGTGAAATAATACAAATAATTTCTGACCCCAACCAAAATTATCTTTCTTTAATAAGTATAAATAAAAGTTCGGCATATGAAATTACTTTCCCAACCTATTATGCTGACTTCGACAACCTCTGAAACTGATGTCACAGTATCCCCGTCTACAACGTACGTGATGTCACAAGATACCTCCCCTATGTGATGAATATAGGAAGAACTCTCGATAGTAAATTGAAATACGTCATAGGCAGACTGCTTTTCGCTTTGTATTCCCTTGGCTGGTTCCCCATTGACAAGGATCCTGGAAGTGGTCGTATCACTTGCCAGGTTTTCATCGCCATCACATGACAGTTGGAGAGAAGTTCCTTCGTTAACGGGCATCGTTTTGTCTATCGTAATGATTGGTCTTTCTGAAAAAGCGAGGTGGAATTGAGCAAGCCATAAGAAATTTCAATTAGCTTGAGATCTCAACATTGGTTGGAGATGTCTATTAGTATTCAGTAACGGTTACCTTAATAGATTGATAGTTATCCTAATCAATTATTTCATGTTAATCTAATGTCCTAATGTAACCATGAATAAGGATACCATTATTTGAATATAAGCAAACAAAAATCTTACTTAAGATTTCAAACGATATCACTGGTTCAATTGTGGAGTCTTCGTTTAACTCGATGGTCATGGTCATGGTAGAGCCAGACTTGGCAGTTTCTGGCGTCACTGTCACAGTAAACTCTATCCCGTTTCGAAACATTCCAAGAATGAGTTTCCTGAAAAAGGATGTGTTGGGTTGAGGGATATTATAGTATTATATATAGTGGGTTTACAGGTATCTCCTGTTTGCACCTTGCCGATTACTTGTTTCTCACTACTATACAAGTTCTATTTAATGGTAAATGGCCGATTCAGTGGCAGAAATAGAACTAAGGAGAAAAGTGGGAACTCACGAATAAACATGGTTTGCTTAGAAATAGAGCTAACAAGAAAAGTGGGAACTCACTAAAAGACATGTGCTGCCTAGAAATAGAACCAACAAGAAAAGTGGGAACTCACGAAAAGACATGTTTTGCAGGGGGAGAAGTGGTTACTTCCGGAGCTGAATTATATCTGTCGAGAGCAATGAAGAGCACCACCACAACATCTACTTCAGTTTCCTCAGGAACACGCTTCGTAACCTTTTCTTTTTCTGCAATATTGGAACGTGTGAAAATGCTTTTTTAGTACAGTAAAACCTCTATTTACCGCGTCCCTCGATTTATGGGCTTTCCCCCTTTTCCCCGCGAGGCTTGGTAAACAGAGGTTTTACTGTACAGGACATTAATACATTAGCCTGATGTTACAAGGCCAATTTAATTAGAATGTGACAGCAACAGTTCATTGCAGGTGGTATCTACCAGCTTGATACTAAGCAGCTACACAGATTTAAAAGAGAGGGTATGCAATTTGCATGTTTGATTATGCACTTGAATCCACATCATGATTCCTGATGCACACATTCTGTGCGATATCACTCGGACAAATGCAAGTTTTGATATTAATAACATAATTATGCTTACCAACAACTTGAATATATTGCCGCTGTTTCACCTCCTCATCATTTTGCAACGTAGCCGAAACTTTGAAACTGGTACTAGCAGCCAGACTCCCTGAAATGAGCAAATCGATCAGTCAGAAATCTGGAAGACCTTCATAATATAAGTCGACAGTCGATAAACAAATTGGTCTTATAATTGCACAGAATTCGATTCTATAAAAACTGACTAAAAATACTTGCCCGGTGGGATGTTCATGACAGTGTAGTCTTCTTGTTGAGTTACACTGATGGAAGTGTCACGTTTCCTATCCGATGTTGGACGGTAAACTTCACCACTCTGCTCGTCCTCCCTGAGGAAGAAATAAATAAATTCTTTGGAAGTGAAAATAAAGAGGTTTACAACCGAGTAAAGGAATGAAAGACATTCACTATGGTAAAACATTGCTTGAAAGTTGTTTTGAATTAATCTGCAAAGTGGAAAAATAATCTGAGATAATTTTAGATTACCATTGAACTGTCCCGGGCTTTAGAATGTCTGCAAACCGAACGGTGAGTGTAATTCCCTCGTCTGGCTCCACGTAATCACTTGAATTTTCTATCTCTGACAGTAAATCGGACATCAAAATTTGTAGATATTTTATAGTGCCAATTTGTTGAATAAAACATCATATTCATCACATTGAATTTATACGTCTATACGAGTCGAATTAACTAAGGGTAACAAATGTTAGAAGAGCACTCGAACTATAAACCTGATAGCTGAACCAGCGTGACATACCTTTAAACACCACTTCAGCAAAATCGTCGATCCTGCCCAATTCAAATACCGTTTCATCGAACGTGTATTTTCCATCAATGTAGTATTTGCCAGAGTGGGACTTGGTCGCCGCTTCTACTGCGTACTCTCCGGTACCGTCTTTTGTCTCAACTTCGAGGGGACCCGCATCTGACTCGATAGTGCAATCCAACTTGGCCCGAGAGTCGTAGGTGATTCTTAAAACAAAGGAGGCACCTTCGGGAACTATGAATCGACCGTCTTCAGTTTTTGTGACGAGCTCGCCAACAACTTGAAGGAGTGGTTTATCTGAGGTGTAAGATTATTGTGGTGAACACTGTTCTCCATGGATGTAACCAAACTTAGTCCTGAACTCTAGGGTCTCTAGGAATGGGTTTTTAGTTATTTGTTGTTCTTTGGTTATTGTGAACATAAGCATGATAAGGGAATGTCGAGAAACGAACATGCGCGTCAGCAAGTGAGATTCAGCAAGGGCTTAATTAAAAATCAATAAAACCCGGAAGGGATATCATACAACAATTTCAGTATTTCGCCTTCAAAATATGACCAAAAAATGAAAAGGGGAATATTTTATAATCTTGAGAAAATGATCATCAAACCTAGCAGAACAAATGAAGAGGTCACAAGACTAGTGGTCATAGATCCTGGGAGACTGTCCGCTTTTTCATACGTCGCAATACAATGATACGTAACTATCTCCTTTTCAGACGTGCTTTGAGCTTAAAATAATTATTCATTCATATCACTGTCATGTTTGAGAAAATGGGACGTATCTATGAAAAGGGGCATGGTATAAGGACGATCCAAATACACAAACAAAGAAGCAGGGCAGCGAACACGATTGTATTTGTAGGCAATGAAGTCCTTACTGTCAATGATAAGAGAGCCTTTCCGTGAAATTGTTTCTGAGTTGTACTCAGTTTGTTCTGCGTTCTCGTTAACATCGATATCCTCGTCTCCCGTCCTCCTGACGAACTTAATCTCCACGTTATTCTCCGCTCTAGCTGTGCACTCCATTTCTAACGAGTAGCCCTTCGTCCAGAAAGTGGGTGCACTCCCCGTCATTGCTGAATGCGATGTCATCTTCATTTATTGTTAAATGAACATCACTTTGGTTTCTTGTTTTAAATCTCGATAATTTATTTATAGCAACTACATATTTGACATCACTAAAATAAGGTTGAACAAATCTGCTATTTACTTCTTTCGTGGAGGGTGATCTGAATAGATGGTATGTTCAGGACATCCCCTAAGAGGAAGTTATTGGAAACCTCGTTCTTTGCAGAGATTTCAACGGTCACAGTTTTGTCTTCATCAGTCCCCGCAGTTCTTGTGAAGGATAACGTGGCCTGACAGAATTCAGCTGTATCACAAGTCATATCCTGGGAGGGGGTGAGGTGTTCAGTTTTTTATACAGAGTCTGTTAGAAATATCAAATAAATCAGAATAAGCTGATGCTAATGCATTCTTTGAAAACTTTGTTATGAATAGGAATACAAGGTATGTAAGCATCTTTTTTGTAACAAATTAGACACTGTCCTAGTAAGGCATATATATTATATACTTATAAGTTATATGAGAGTATTAGTTTTCAAAACCTCTTGCAACTCTGAGAGTCGGAGCAATCCATTTATGAATCCTAAAGTCATTCAAGCAGAGCAAGGGAGTATTTGGAAAACTAAAATAAACAATTTGGTAACAATATTCAAGAATCAAGATATCGATAACTTAGGATAATTGTTACCACATTTTGTCCATCACTAGTGTCTACTTTGTATTCAAGCACAGTTCCAACTCTTCCTAATTCAATCGTATAGGCGACAGATTCTGTTTCCATCCAAAACACCTTTGGCTTTAGAAGTGGGTCCGGTGATACCCAAACTGAAATAAAGTTTCAAAATCATTGAATAAATTTGAGTATGCAAAAAGATAATTCTTTAAAATTCGTGATACCGGAAAACTGTCTTCGTATAAAACCCTAACAGGCAACCCCCAAACCCATCACTTACTAAATATAACTCCATGACAAAAAATCTGTTTGCAATCTCGAAAATGACGAGAAGTTGTTTTCTGTCGAAGCTGAATGACAGACAATCCAACTCACCAGTTTCCACGACTAGATTTAATTCGGCATCAGATTCCAGGTGAGACAGACGACACGCGTACTTTCCTCCATCCTCCAACTTTATCCCGTCACTAAACGTCAAGACATGCTCCACAAAGTCCTGGTCAGCTACTTTCTCAAAATTACCAGTTGACGTATAGATTTTATCGTCTGAAGAATATAGTTGGAAGATAAGGAAGATCATTAGTAATTATACCATAATTACTAATAAGACCATAACAATTACTAGAGTTTGACATTTCAAGTTTGTTGAGAGATATTTTCTTTCAGACAACTACAATTTTTCCATTCTTCATCCCTTTAAGTGTAAAGCAGATATAAGTCATTGACAGCGTAGTACACATGTGATAGGCAAAAAGCTGACAGCTGACAGTTAAGTGATAGATAACTTAAATGTAATTAATTAGGTAAATATTCAATCATTAATGGTAAGGTTGCAGCTGTCGCCATGACAACTAATTATATCAACTATAATCACCTTTGTACCAAACTGGACCGAAGTCAATTTTCTCGTCAGTAGTAGCGGACATGCGGCAAGTCAGCGACACTGAATCTGGGGTCTCGTAGACATACCTTGTTCCATCCACCGTCACGAATATCTCTGTAAAGTTTTGTAAGTTATTGCACTGTAACTTATGCTTACCATTCCATCAAAATACATATAATACTGAGTTGTAGTTAAACTTCTTGAATCGAAAAGCCAATCAAATATGAATCTTCGTCTAATCAGCGCAATGCAATCTGACGAGTACGACACCAAAATGTACAAGTTTAAAGTAAAATAATTGTTTCCAATTCTAAAAGCAATTCGCATACTGAAAGGAAGATTTCATGGGGAAAATGAAAAATATTTCCAGTGTAAAAATTCAAAAATTAATGCAGAGTATTAAACAGGCTCACTTTTTTCTCGAAGAGAAAAGGTGGAAGTAACAGTTCCAGCTTTGACGCTTGTTTCGCCAAGTCCAGCTACTGAGACGATACACCTGATGATGTCGCCCGCGTTTGGCGACATTTTGTAAGTGTTCTGGAGAGGAGTAAAGTGGAATTTCACAGAAACAGAGCCGATTTATCTGGTGCTTCATTAGGTGCTTTTATACGATACTTTTCGAAATCTAAACTTCAACCGCACAGTACTTCAGGAAAAAGGAGCAAACTTGAAATAAAATTTTGGCGGTGCTAAGTGAGCCTGATTGAATTGCTTTGTAAAGTGTGCGCCCGAAAAAGTTTTAATATTGAGATTTGAGGTATATTTGTCTTGTTGACTTCCAAGTCACAGACGAATTCTGATTGACACGTTCGTCCCAATTATGACAACTAATTGAATCAACTAACCTCGGCCGAATTTTGAAGAACAGAGTCTTTATCATCCAAAAATTGGTAACTAAACTGGACTTTATTCAGATTGGCAGCAATATCAGGCTGAACCGAGGTCTCACATGTTAAGGTTTGTTCACTTTTTGGTTTGTAGTAGATTGTCTTGGCTGGATAGTCTGAAGTGGCTCCATTAGCACGTCATGATATAACAAATTAGTATAATTTTAGGCGTATAAATGATACAATATCTTCAAATGCAGGACGCCTGCTTTAAACTTCGAGTTCGAATTTCGTTACATGTTATCATGTATTTAATATTTACAGATTGCTATACCTGAAGATACCTGCTATATACCTGCTACATACCTGCAGATAGAGAATACACGTCTACAGTTAATTGTGTAGCGGTCGAATCACTAGGGCTCCCTCCTGCCTTCAAATAAACATGACAAGTAAACTGCCCTGTCTGCTCCGAGATACTATTTGACGCACTGCCGTCTGAAGAAATGTGGTAACAGTTCCAACATGGTAACATTAAAAGGGTTTCTGTCGTCCTGCCCCAGAACATCGCGCGCTGCCCCAGTACATTTCGCCCCAGCAACCTTAACCATATTCCACAATCCTAACGCTGACCTTAACTCTAAACTTAACCCTAACGAAGTTGTCTGTTTTCGTGCAGAACGTCACTGGGGCAACATCTCTGATAAGCAACGTTCTGGGGCACGATGTCCAGGGGCACGATGATCTGGGACAGGACGTCGGCCACCGTTACCAAGTTAGAACTGTAACTACGATTAAATTGTTTCAATGTTGGAGCTGTAGCGATGTTGGAATCGTTGCCATGGTTTTAATATTGGAGTTTTGCCGCTATCGCTTAATAGAGGATAACATTGATAAGGTGAAAGTATTTTGAGAAAATTACCTGGAGCTTTCCATGCAGTTGTGAAAATGTCGATATCATTGGGAATAGTGCACGCCAACTCGTCCATCCCTAAATCATCCGTTACAAACACAATGTCTGCTGTCACTGTCGGGGCTGAAATTAAGAATTTATTGTTTCGACCTACACAGTACGACAGTATCGACTAAATCAGTGTCTACCTACTCAATGTCGACCTACTTACTATGATATATATCACGGAAAATTAATAACAGACCTATAATTTCAACGTTAAAGGTATGTTTAGCTTTGTCTCCCAAGGAGCAGGAATAACGTCTGTTTTCAGCTGTATCAAGTTTGTGGAGTATAAGTTTGCTGCTGGTGGAACCCCCTGCAGCTACATCCACTATCTCGTAACCCTCGATATCGTGTTGAAGATCCTTGCCGTTAACCTCGTCCCGCCATTTTATTGTCTCTGTCAACTCGACACCGTCAACCTCGCAGAGCAGCGAGGAACTGTCTCGAGCGTGGAGCAGCCAGTACTGCTGGAATTCTGCCTGTTCCAATTCTTAGGCAAACAGTAAATTGTTACTTGTTAGGTGTTGGGAATGTCGTGGTAATTTACTAATTCGCGTTTATCAACAAGTTGTAGCAAGTACCAGCGACGTTTCGTCATGTGAGCTCATATGGGTGTTTCGAAGAATGGATGTCATAATATGGTTCTTAACTATAATATGGTTCTTAACTATGAAGTATCAAAGATAGTTCCAGCTAAGACACTCCGCTTAACAATACCAGATAGCGACAGAGCATCCACTATGGTTTACTTCGCTCTTAGTCCAGGAAATGGAAACTAGGAAGAATTTAGAAGTAAGAAGAACTCACTCACTGTAGACGTGTTGTTGATGTGGATTACTTTCTGCCACGTTTACTATCACACATTTATACTCTCCTTCATCGCTTTCTTTGTTTGCATCAGTGAATGCAAACGTGTACCTAAGCTCATTTGACTCAAAACTATCCGATTTGATCATTCTCGGTTCGATGGAACTATCAATAAGGTTATTATTTCGCTTCAATTTTATCTCGAAATCAGAAATGCTGTCTGCTTTTATCGTACAGGTTATCGTAAAGGAATTAGTTTCGATAACGTTTGTTTCCCCCTTTATCTTGAGTTCTGAAAATTAAGTCATCCTTAGAAGGAATGAGCAGTTAGAACTATCTTGAACGTAAGATACCTTCTGATTGTGGAAACACGTGTATATTGTGTAGAAAATATTTACCTCTGATTTCGGCAGTTGTAGATACCAAGACAAAATTAGGAGCAAACATGATTTCCTCATTGGAATTATCTCCTTTGTACTCCACTTTGAAGCTGGCCGGAGATTTTTCTACTCCGAGGCTGACTTCACTGGCATTATGACCTGTAGTCTGAAATGACAGAAACAGCTAATATGATAAACCACTGTCACTGCCAAGAGCTTAAATAGGGATATCGGTAAATATCGGGAAACTCTATAAATATGCCGAACTTCTGAAAAAAATATGCCGAACTTCTCAAAAATAAAATCGATCACCGCCCCAATCAAAATTAAAAGAGAGCTAAAGAGATGAGATTAAAATTTGATAAAAGTATAACTAGTATAAAAAGTAGACCCCTTGTTGCTTACCGAAGCTTGAGCTATTCCAGCTAAGGTGAAAGTAATTTTCGGATAGCCCGATTCAGCCCAGTCGAAGTTTTTCACCTCGGCTACTAACTTCTCAACAATACCATCCTCAGGAATGACGTACACAGGAGATAGATCTTTGACCAGACCTTGTTGGGAAAATCTATAAAAGGATTTTTTACCCGTTTTTTATAAACTTAAGAACTTAGGTGAAAATGTTTACCATTTTAGGAACTTAGATGAGAATGTTAACCATTGGCATTATTTTGTTTCGTATGCCATAGGCGTTAAGGATTTGATAAGGGATTCACAACAACAAGGATTTTCTTCAACGTTCAAATAAAAAAGTTGTTCCTGAACGACGCATCAAATTTTAATAATATTTTAAATCTTGGCCCAACACACTGTGCTCCGAAAGTCTATCATATCGGACATTTCTACTTCACTCACCGATAATTTCCACGTCGACTCTAACCTCCGTTTCTGTAGAGTAATCAGTCACATCACACCGGTATCTCTTGGTGGCGAGCTTGTCAGTGGGAATTGTAAACCTGGCGACTATATGTCCATCCTCGTCAAGATACGCGGCACCCCCCTCCAGGGACACAGACGTGTCTGCAGGTGCAACGTTGCTTATACGTTATGCTCAACAGGTATTCGGGGAGGGTTTAAGAAGTTAAGGGAAGTTACCTGGACCTAGAAATTTGCAGCTTTTTTAAAAAACATGGTATTTTACGAGTGGATTTGACATAATTTTTAATCGTTCCTCATAATGTTGGGAGACTAAATTATAGTACCTGCGTCGATATCGTGTACTTTCAGTTCCAGTCCAGAATTCACTGATTCGAAATTATGTCCGGATAGCGTGCAAGATAGTGTCAAACTTTGACCAAGTGCCGCGATCATGTTCGGTTGGGCCGCCAAAGACAGCTCTGAAATAATAATAATTATAGTGTCTGAAGGAACTATTCAAGCCTATGGCCATTGAAAGATTGATTATGAGTTTTTAATATAGTACATTGTATTATTGTGGTATTAGTTCAAGATAAGTTTATCTGAAAGGAGCAGTCTTGCTGTATTTTGAGTATTTTTGCAAAAATACGTAAGTTGCATTTTTTTAAACCACACGTACTTATTTTTTCCAAAGGAAGCGATTTTTCCACAGACACTACCACTTCACCTTCATCATTCACTACTCCCAAAAGACAATGTACACTATTTATTGAATAGGTTATTTTCGTTTGGACGGAGATTTTCCTTTCATCACCATTGTAAGTAAATTCATCATCAGTCTTCTCACCTGAAATAGAGGGGGGTTTTGGAAATTAATACCTTTAAGATGGAAGGCAAATAAAGAAGTTTACAATAGTCAACAATTGAAGAAAGCTTAGCAGGTAAAAACGATGATAGATAATGAGTATAAAAGCTACTTTACAATCAGGCTACTTCTCACTAAAAGTAGAAACGAATGTTTGGATAAAAGTAAGTGGATACCGTTGGTTTCCCACCACAACTTCATTTTTTCGGAATCGTCAGAAGCATCCAAGATACCGTGACACTCAACAGTTAAAGGACTTAATTCGCTCCAAATAAACACTGTTTCGATATCCCTATTACCATCTACTTTCGTGAAACTTAAATCTGAAATTTTCGTTTGTTAGCAATGTTACTAATTGAAATTTACAATGTACATGATGTCTACTCAAAAGCTGGAATCACGTGGTTATGTGCATCTTGCGGATTCTCAAAGGTAACGATTTTTGCTATGCCTGTTTTTGCCCGACACGTCACAGGTTTTGCTTCCCACCGTCTACCACAATCCAAATCAGACAACTTTAAACCACTTTGCATGTGAGATAAATATAAAAAACTAAATAAGTTATCCGACCACCTACTAAAGTAGACGTCTGTTGGTGCAAATCAATATCAATTTAAAGTAAAACTAAAAGTAATATTTTTACCTGTAGATAACACTGCCACAGTAAGAAATGTGAAAACTACAACTTCTCTTGAGAACATTTTCTAGGCCATGTCCTTAGGCGGGGTAACTGTTTAAGTATGGAGATATAATGACAAATTTATAGGACGCACTTGACTTGATTTTGTAATTTTAAACAAAATTCCAAGAACAGAATGCACGTGAATTGAGATGAACATCAATTCCTCGTTAATATGTTACCTTGATAATAAGGTGCCGAGAGAATGTATTTTTCGAATTTTAGCTTGCCATCATACTTCATATAAGCCGGCTATATGTATATATGAATAGATTATGACGTCACTTGGAGCTCCTTTGGGTTGTTCAGAAAGGGTTATAATTCACTCATGGTAGGACAGGCTAGAAGACAACTAGCAGCAGTTAAACAAGTGTCAACTCCATGGGATCAACCAAACAATCTGGGGGGCAAGGGAAACCCTACTAAGCAAGAGGCTGGCAAAAGAATGCATGTTAAACCCTCCCCATGTAGTCATGCAATATGCATCCTGTTAGAGAATGTTTTCTACTTTCTTTGGGCCCTAGGTGGCAGGACAATAGATAGTACTTTAAGCTTCTTGTACAAGAAATCAAGATGATAAAAGAGGGTATCCCTCAGCTGGTCATGCCTGTGATGGGTTACTTATGAGCACATTATCTCAGAGAGCAGCCATCTGACTTCTAAGTGTGGTGCTGCATTGTCTCACGTTGAGAGCAGGGCTAGGCATGGCAACGTCTGACTTTGTCCAACCCTCATTCCAAGCAAATAAAATGTCGGGATGGTGGGTGCTGCCGTACAAGTGAAATTTCTTATCTTCTTCTAATCTTTCATGGTCCAAATTTTGTATTCGTGGCCTTGCATTATTTTTTCTTGCTAAACCCGTATATCCCTGTGCAGGCTTCACACGAAATTAGGACAGGCGCAAAAGCTCACAATAGGGCGCCCACAGCGCAAGCCACAGGACTATGTTGGCTTAGCAATATTTTTCGCTTGCATTATTTTTTGACTGTCTGAATTACACTCTTTACACTTGTTTTCCAGAATAGCAACTATGGGGTCTTTATTGATGTAATTTTGTATTTGAGAATCTGTATTCTGAATCTGTAATAGTCACATTCCCCTTTGTAAGCATTTAGCAACAAAGGCTGAAGTCCTCGGGTAAGAGCATGGAAATTGGTTTCAAATTTTGAGGATTGAGAGCCTACAGAGAGGCTTTACTAGGATGATTGTAGAGGTAGGCCTCCTTCCTTATTCTGAGAGACTGCAGATTCTTCAGGTGACCACTCTTGCTGAGAGACGCTCAAGAGGTGACCGGACTGAAGATTACAAAGCTAGTCAGGGTTTATCGCAACTAGCTGGAGTCTTTAATTTCAGTAGGTCTGGACTAAATTTAGTTTGTAAACCAGGAAAAAGTAACTCTTCTAAGGTTAACAGTATTAAAAGAAACTTTATCAGTGATAGAGTTGTTTAGTTTCATCTTGTAATGACAAATGAGCTGCCTATTGAGGTAAATACTGCATCGTCTTTAAATGTTTTTAAAAGTTATTTAGAGACTTTTAAGAGTAAATCTAGAGCCCTTCGGATTTCTAGTAGTGGGTATTATTGGAATATTTTGGAGGAAGTTGTGAATCGTATTGAAAATGGAAGTTACTGAATACTTGGAGAACAAAATATAGCATGACAGTTTTCTTAAAGATAACCCATTTTTTGCCTAACATCTATTAGTTTTATCTAATTTGGATGTTTTTTTTAAAAGATTTAATGTAATTTTTAAAGATTTAATGTAATAGTTATTTAATTTAGAGTTTTAAGATATTTTTAGAGTTTAGGTGTGATGATGCTGGCGTCATTATCAATTAGTTATTTATCATTTTATATACATAGGTATTTTGGTGCAGTAGAAATGTTGTACAGCAGCGCGCACCCTCCCGTCATTTTATTCTCCGGGAGGAGAATATTCGCTTCGAATGAGGGTCGGAAAAAGTCAGACAATAGAAATGTGGCTTAAAAAGTTCGATGATAACGGTTACAATACATCACATTGCAATTAGCAATATTATATTTGAATAAGAAATTTTCCTATACATCTAGTGAAAGCAAGCGTGCGAACTTTCC